>VWZD01007800.1:110282-128112 GCA_013396695.1 Sakesphorus luctuosus | reverse complement strand
TTTTCTCTCTCTCTCTCTCTCTTTTTTTTTTTCTCAAACCCAAACAAAATCCCAAAACCTCAAGAAGTCCCCAAATAAAAAAAAAACACAAAATGTAGAACATTCACTGAAGTCAGAGAACCAATGTTTCTATTGAATAGTAACTGGTTAAAAGGTATAAAAAACCTCAGGAAAATACAAGTATTCACCTGTAAGACAGAAGAACAGTGTTCCCAACGACCTACCTGGCTAAACCCACAACACTGACCCTTCTCTGGACTCACTCCAACAGGTGTGAAATTTTCTTGTGCTGGGGGGATGTAGAGCTGCATACAGAACGCCAGGTGGGGTCTCACAAGAGTGGAATAAAGGGAGAGAACCACTTCTCTTGACCTGCTGATTAGTCTTCTTTTGATGCAGCCCAGGAAACAGTTGACTTTCTGGGCTGCCAGAGCACATTGCCGAGTCATGCCGTGTTTTTCATCCACCAGCACCCCCAAGTCCTTCACTCCAGGGCTGCTCTTGATTAATTCTCTGCCCAACCTGCATTTTTGCTTGGGATTGCCCCAACCCAGACACAAGACCTTGCACTTGACCTCATTGAACCTCCCAAGTTTCTCACAATTCCACCTCTCGAACATGTTCTGGTGTCTCTGGCTGCCATCCCTTCCCTTTACTGTGTCAACTGCATCATAGACCTTGGTGTCATCAGTGAACTTGCTGAGACTGCTCTCACTCCCACTGTCCATGTCATAGATGAAGGTGCTATATAGTGCTGGTTTCAAAACCAAACCCTGAGGAAAGGAGTCAAAGTCACTCACAGAGGCAGGTCCAAATGCCTCCTATTGCTGTTGTCCATAAGGAGGTCAGTGCACTGACTTGACTGATTTCCAGGCATCTGGAGACAAAACCATAGAAAAGTAAAGCAGAAAGAGCAATTCATTTCTGGAATAGCCTGCTGTGTGTAAATTTTCCTTAACTGAAGTCTTATTTCCCTATAAAGCAAGTAAAACCCTGTATATTGCTAAGAATTCCTAAGAACATTCCTAAGAATGTTTCGTTCTTATGGTGGCTGCTCCATTTTGTACTCCAAAGAAGTTTTTTCTCAGTTCTGTTTCTTTCCTTGGCTAAGAAATGGATTAGACTGAAAAAAGGCCTCTTTCCACATGTCCATTTGTTAATATTCTTAAAAAAAATGATATGGTGATACTTTTTTAAATTCTGTCTTCAGTGTAAAAAATCACTTTATTAAAAAGAGATCGGAAAGAATGAGTTTACTAAATCTGCAAAACAAATTACTCAATAAGAGATCATAAAATCATAGAATGTCCTGTGGAAAGGGTTGGAAAGGACCTTATAGATCATATAGTTCCAGTTTTCCTGATGTGGACAGGGATCAGGTGAACATTTTTTTATAAGAAAAGAGTTTTTATAAATCATAATTTTTCCCTGTACCTTGTGGAAATAGAAAAAGAAATACTCACTGAGATGAAAATGGCTGTGTACTATAAAAGGAGAGATACTTGTTTCAACAAACAAGAAACCAAAATTATCCAATATCAGGAACAGTAAAAGTCACTGGAGCAAAATTTCCATAATAAGAATTTTTTAAAATAAATCAAAGACAAAAAAAAAAAAAAAAAAAAAAAGAAAGGAAAAAAAAAAGATGTCTGGCTCTTTCTTTAACCCATCAGGTTAATGAGATGACCTCTTTAGACTCAAAAGCCTTTACTTCTGTGTTTCTGTGATATGGTGACCACTGATATTACTTTTTCTCATACTGCTCTGATGTCCTTTCTAATTGTACTACTCTATTCTTCATTGCTTTTACTGATCTTGGTATTTTTTGTTGAATAAGTGTAGTTAAGCAGTTATAAGAATGGAACAATGTATAATTTTATTATCATGAATTGTGCATAATTGAATAAAAGTCTGAGATTCATTGTGGTAATTAATTACTCTCTGCATTCTTTTAAATGATTTTTTTTTTTTACAGTTCTTTGCAAAAAATGTAATGGGTGACTACTTCAGACTGTTTTTCCCTTTTGCTGTCGTCTTAAAAGGACTTCACTTCTAGGGAAATTAAATGAAATATTACTTTGAATTTCAGTGACTGGGTCTTGAATTTGTGCATTACATACATGTATTTATTTATTTATGCACAATAGAAGGAAAAAAATATAAAATATGAAATACTTCATTCTTCTGTAAGAAACATCTTCCACCAGGTGGCCTCTAAATACAACTGCAAGGATTAGTGAATTTGAGCATTTACCATTTATGTGAAAAAGAAATATGTTACTATTCAATTCTTTTGATAGGAAGGATAAACTGAGTCAGTGGAAAATAAACGTCCATATTTTTGAGTCCATGTGAATTGTCTGTGAACAGAATGGGTTCATTCTGGTCTGTACTGTTAAGATGGTTATACCACTACAGAGACAGACTGAGCTTCCAAACTAAAGCTGCTGTTGTGGCAGACACCGAGGCTGAATTTAGTCCCTCAGCAAAAGGTACAACATTAGTTGGTGTCAGTGCTTCCCTGTCATCATAGAGAAAGAGGCCTCCAGAATGCAAATGAACGTTGTATTTTATTTGGTTCTCAAGCTGTATCTCTGTTGAGTACAAAGGAGAGCAATGCAACTCCAAGCACATATACCTCATTTACATGTCTTGAATTAAATAGTATCTCTCCAGGGAAAGACACAAAAGAAATAACTCAAGGGGCAAGTAAATGCAATAAATAGGAAGTAATTGTCCTATACTGATCAGCATGATAAAACTATTCACAGGTTTTGTTATGGAGGGAAAAATTCAACAAGCCATTTTACATTCCCAATCATTTATTTGTCTATTTTAGATATTTTCTGTGATATAACATAGTCAATATAAATCAATGTAACTGCCACTTTCTATAAAGTTCTGTTAATCCTAATTTACATCAAATGAATGATAGAGCAAGTATTTTAATAAAGACCAAAGTCAAATCCTAAATTAAAATATTTTTTGTCAGTATAGTTCAGTATGATACTTTATTTGATTAGTTCCACTTCCTTAAAATTTTCTTTGCATTTCATGTTCAGACTTAGAATTTAGATATAAATGTTTATTGATCTTGGATAGCTTTCAAATCAACACTGGGTGTGAGACTCATTCTCCATAGATTTAAAGGTAAAAAATTTAGAACCCAGGAAAAGCCAAACATTTTCCCCTCTCTGCAAGAATGGAGAGAGCAAATTTCTGTCAAATTGTGACAAAACCTAACCAAAAATAAGAGTTTGAAACCAATGGGATAAACACTACCCACTGAGAGGGAATCAGCTGCAAGAATTGCCAGTGTAGACATGTGATTCTAAGCTGAATATCTAAATTAAAAATACAGTCAAGGAAAAATATTGGCACTTCAAACGTTTGTTCTATTTCATTGTGTAATGAACAACTAGAGCAGATTAGTTGGCATGCTCCCTAAAAATGCCCATTTTTCTCCTCTGTCTCCTCTGGAGCTGAATCTGCATGTGGTAGCCAAGTGGCTAGTAACATATCTGCGTCACAGATGTCTGTATTGGTCAGATGAGACCCTTACTTCTTTATAGTTCTGGAACTATTAAATGACAATCAGTTTACTTCAGATCTGATTCAAACACTAAATCAGAAAACCTTCTGTTTCCCAGCTACATTGCAGAAGTTTCCCTGTAATCAAGTCTTTCCTTTGTTGTAACACCATTTTCCAGTTCCCTAATAACCACACGTGTAGAAACACCTATTGGTGAAATTATGGATTTACATCGAATGTTGAAAACATTTTCCCCTGACTTTCAGGACAGTCTGAACTGCTAGGCACTTATGTTGCTACACTTTTTCAAACAGGATCAAAGTGAAGAGTTTTGTTAATACATTTTAAAACTTTTTAACCATGACACAACCATATTCTAACTGAACAACGCTTTGTTTAAAAACCCTTGCAAGTGCAGGAACAATTTGAACAGGTCTTTCTAGTTTAATGATCAAAAGCAGTATTAGTTAATCACTAACACTTCAGGAATTTGCAGGGAGGAAAATATGTTTCAAATATTTTATTTCAGGAAAACATACCTGATTCACTTTCACACTAAATTCAAGTGATTAATCCTTAATATTGAATGACTACTCAGTAGTTCTCAGTGTTGTCTTGGTTTCAGCTGGAAGAGAGTTAGTTTTCTTCTTAGTATCTTATTCACTGCTGTATTTTGGATTTAGTATGAGCAGTGTTGATAGCACACTGATGTTTTGATTGTTGCCATGCAATGCTATGGTAAGCCAAAGACTTTTCAGAATCTCATACTTTGCCAGCAAGCTGGTGCATGAGAAACTCAGAGGAAGCATGGCCAGGGCAGCTCACCTGAACAGGCCAAACTACACATAAGAAACATTTTCAGAGACTTTTGTAGTTGTAAATCAGAACCTGACAAAACAAGGAACTTGAGAGAGCAGTGCTAAATCTCTGCACATAAATGCAGTGGCTAAGATGGAATGGAAGTATTTTCAAACATCAGTAAGCAATTCATGCAACCTAATAAGTGATAGAGGCTGTTAGCTCAAAAGCATATTTTAAATTGAAAAAGTAAACAAACAACAAACAAACCAATCCCTCCTACCTTACATCTCTGTGAATGTCCTTTTATAGTCTCTGAGCTTTGAGCATCCACAAATCTTCATGTCAGTTTAAATAGCACATAAAAAAATAGAAGTAGTTTAATATTCTAAAGAGGTGTGTAGAGCAGTGCTGCATAGGAATATATTTTATTAGAACTGCACATCACTTCCTTGTGCTTATTTCAGTTAGCCACTTCCTCTGAAAAATAAAATTCAAAACCATCATTGACAAAAAATCCCGTTGGTGTGGCTGACACGGAGATGCACCTTAAACAAAGTTTAAATAAAGCCGCATTCACCCTAGCAAAGAGGCAGATGGTATACTAAACTTTATTTATTTCATTTTAATCTTTCTTGGAGATACGTATTGTGAATGCTGATAACTGCCCAGAAGTTTTGAGTGTACAAAGGACAATGAAGACAGTGAAGTATCTGCAGCACAAATCTTTTGAGGAGTGGCTGAGTGAGTCTGGGATTGTTTAGCCTGGTGTAGTGGTTTTAGCTAGGCCTCAAATTAGCAGGCTCAGAGAATCTACGTGGATTAAGGAAGACAGCTGTCACCTGAATGGGTAACCAAGGAAATATTTCATACCAGATGATGCAAACCCAAGATATGTGTGCAGAAGGGGGAGGTGTTTGGGTGGTTCCATCATGGCCGAAGTACAAGCCGGACGTGGTGCAGCTCCTGTCTCGTTGGAGTAGGTCCTGTTGTTCTTGCTACCGCTACTTGCATTTTGTTTGAGTTCAGAGAAGTAAAAACATTTTGTTGTTACTCTTTCTGGTTTTTCCTGGGTGTCTTTTGGGGTGCTTATAAAACTACAGTGATGGAATCTGTTTTCACTGGGGAGTGGGGAAGTTATTTTTTGTTATTCCTAGCTTGTGTACATGTATGTTATATCGTAGGTTTCTCTTGATTTTCTCTTTTCTGTATAAATACATATAGTTAGTTTAAGCATAAACTTAGTTTGAGAGGGGGTTTTTCCCCTTTCTCGATGAAGGGAGAAAGGCTCTGACTCAGTATTGAGCAGTTGGCTTTTTGCCAGCTCAAGCCAAGACACCTGGAGAAAATGAGGATTAGGGGAGATCTTAACACTCTGTAACTGCCTGAAAAAGGATCTGTCTCTTCTGCTGGGTAAAAAGCAATAGGGCAAGATGAAACAGCCTCAAGTTGCACAAGACTTAGATTGGGTATTAGGGAAAATTTCTTCACTGAAAGAGCAGTCAAGCATTAGAAGAGACTGCTAAGGGAGGTAGAGGAGTCACTGTGTCTGCAAGTGTTCAAAAGGTGTGTGGATGTGGCAGTTGGGGCCATGCTTTAGTGGTGAACACAGTGGTCCTGGGTTAACAACTGGACTTGATGGTCTTTGAGGTCTTTTCTAACCTCAAAGATTCTATGATTCTAGGAATGCCAAACTCACCTAATACGTGGCTTTACCTTCCAGAGTTGATTTTTCTTAATCAATTATCCTGCCAGTAAAAAACACCAAAGTGCCCAGAATATCCAGAAGAGAATACGAAGAGAATACAAAGAGAACTGAAAAAGTGTCACTAAAGCAAAAATTTGGAATCTCTAATAGTGGCAGCACATGTTGAAGCCAATGGTTCCTTGACACATAGAACCAGATGAAAAACTGAACCCTTCAGAGATTCCTGGTTTTGACGTTTTACCATTGCTCTCTCCTGATGAGTCTGCAAGGTAGGTTTAAAATCTAGCTGAGGGGTATAAGAAACAGGAAAAAAGAAAGGATCTGCTATCATGAACAGGTGCAAAGGAGCCTGTGCTTATTTGGTACATTTATCTTTTCTTTTTTGTTTGTTTGTTTTTGGTAGTTGTTTATAAGATCCAGTGTAGAGGTTGTGGGGATTATGTGCAATTATTGCAACTTGTTTCCTGGTAACTGAAGCCATTGACAGACATGCATTTCAGGATCTGTTAAGTGAAAAGATCTATTATTACTCCTGCTTCACTATCTCTCCCCTTCATACTACCAACCTCTTCACTTTTCTTTCAAAGACTTTGATGAGCAGTACCTGACTAAATTCAGGCAAAGTGACCTAGGTTAACTGCAATGGTTTGTTAGTCTTAACAAAACTGGTAATTTTGCCAATGAATGAGAGGATACTTAAAAAAATTAGTCTGCAGAAGTTGGAGGGAGATAGTCTGGACCTGTTGAGCAATAATGAGAATTCAGAAATTACAGCCTTTTCCTGTGTCACAGCCCTATCCAGAAAAGGGCAGCAGTCTTCTACCTGAATACTCTTAGCAACTGAAACAAATAAGGAAAAGTTTTGGGTCAATATGAATATCTTCTCAGTATATTCTTATCTTAGTTTCAGGTGTACTGTCAAGAAATAACACACTGTTAATAAAAACATATATATATAAAATGAAGTATTAAGAAATTTTAGAATCACTGTGGGATGGGGAGAAAGAAAAGTGAAAAAAACCCCAAACAACCCAGTGGTGATTAGAAATAATAGTGTGTAAGCAATGACCTAAATGTAAGAGCCTTATGCAGACTATTTCCTTGGGGTACAATATTTGACTCACCAAAAGTGTCTTATTGCCATGTAAGATGCCATAGGCCATTTACAACATCCTCATGGAGCTGATAGCAAGATATGTGTGTTCCTTTTTTATATTATTTTAAAAATCTGCTTTCATTGAAAGTGGGTCTCTTTAAGCACTGTTAGTTACCAACTTATGATAATGGCCAAGCAATACAAATTAATGGGTGATGGCAAGGGACTTTAGGCACCATAGCTAATGCATTATATTCATGGAATAGCCTACATTCTGAACAAGGACAAATAGGGAGACTTTGTCTCACTTGGAGAAGACGTGGAATAGTCAAGTGTGAACAGATAGAATTTAGATTAAAAATTCATATAAAAGAAAATCTGTATGATGCAGACTAAATAGCTGTAGCAAACACAGTGGAGCAAAGCTTCCCAATTTCCCCTATTTAGTGAGATATCTGTGGTACAAATCTGAGGGTCAGACTTGACTGTTCCACTTCTGAGAAAAGAGAGGTGTAACTGGAGTGAATGTAGTGCTGATGTTGAGCTAATTTACATGACTGGAATTGTCAGCTCTACTTATAATGAGTTTAGCAAGAACAGGAAGGGTTGAACAAGGAAAAAGAAAGGGTGAAGAGGAGAAAAAATGGTGTCACTCAGCAGTAGTAATGTCAGTACCATTTTTTAGCATAAATAGGTCCATGGATCTCAATGTTAAGGGACTAAAGGGCTAAATAACCAAGAATTGAAATTGAGCCTATTCGATTCTTATTTAAGGTAGAGAACAAAGGGCTTACTTTTTAATATCTGTATATAACAGAAAGAAAAGTTGTGTTACTAAGGAGGATTTCAGTTTTGGAGACATATTAAAGGTCTCACACAGACAGTAGTTAGTCATTAGAGTTCTTGATACATGCATATACAGGCGGGTTCTTTTTCTTTTTTTTTTCCCCTCACATTAAAGAAGTCGCATTTAACATGAGCTCTATTTTGGACCTTATTATATGGATAAAGATGAATTAATTGCTGGATTGGTCTCTGTCTGTTGCTTAGAGACCAGTGATTATAACCTGCTTTTATTTAATAAAAGAAGATAAAAGATAATTCCAACCACTTTTATTTTGTTTCATTCATTGTAAGATGGTCCTGAGCTCCACTTTCTAAGAAACCACCAGCTGCCAAGCTGGTGATTAGTTTGTCTGTATGAATTAAATATGGCATTTCAGACAAGCTCAGTTTCCAAGCTAAGGATAATTAAATGGGAAATAGAAGACAAAATAATCTCACCTCTTTTTTCACCACAGGTTCAAATAGGTACTTTTGAACTACTGTCATTGAAGAAGTTGCTGTGTCTCTTCATTAAACATGAGGCCTCAAAATTGTGCTCAAGTTTCCTAGGGAATTAATTGAGTAGACTTCTGGATTTAGAGTCAGGTGTTTATTAAGGGATATAATAAAAACATTGCAAAAGCCTGAAAAAACAAACATTTGCCCAGTATTCAAAACAACAAGAGCAAAAAAGACTGAGTAGGATGACTTGGTGACTGTCTGTTTAAAGAAAACTATCACTCAAGTTTCATGTTGAATTAAAAGACAGGGTAATTAAAAGATAGGAATGAAATTAGTGACAATTAAGACAAAAAAGCCTTCTAGAATATAGGTTTTGGTTGATACAGATAATGGCTCAGGAACTAACCAGCAGAGCCCCCCTGCCAAAACTTGACATGGACACAGAGTACAACAGCCCACTGATTTTTATGTTTTATTTGTTTTTTTCTATCCCAGTGTAGAAAATCTTTACATTAATTCCTGGCCGGAAGTTGAAGGCAGACAAATAAAAAGACAAAAATCAAGGTCTAAACTGCTAATGCTGAAAGCTCAGAAACATCCTGAGCAAACTGCCTGGTGTTGATTTTGTACCTGCTGATGGCTTCATGGCACACATGGATAAGTGTCTGGAAGTTAACCAAATTTTCCATTAGCCTAATACTAACTGTTAGACTGTCCATGGGTGAGTGATATTTAGTGTCTTGTGTGGAAAGAGATTGCATTAAAATATCATGTGCTCTTTCCTAATGCTTGGACCTACAAGTAAGGAGTAAGGAAATTAAAATTTCCTTGGCTTTTTTTTTTACTTTAGAAAAACAGAGAGGAGAAATAAAATATTTCCTAGGGAATGATAAAAGTACTAAAAGAGTGGGAAAAAAATTATAAGTGCTATTATGAGCAGGCAGGCCAGGCTGTCTGCCTGCATCTGGTGCTTTGTCTCGTGCTCCCTCCCTCTGTCTGTGTCCCCATGCTTCTGTGCCTTGTTTTGATAGATGAAAGTTCAAGCAGTGTAACACACTGCCACACCAAACCCATTTGTCACTGGAAGCCGGCGCTGGGCTATGTACAGATACTAGTTCTGAGTCATGTCTTGTCTTCTGACAGGGATGTCAGTGCTATTTGTCACAGACTTGTTTATCTGCCAGATCAAGCTGCCATTTTGCTACCCTCGGTCAGGGCATGGGAGAAACAACTCAACTGCCCCAACGCTGCCAAATTACCCTCAGCAGAAAGACGCCAAAACTGGGGCCTTTGTAATTTTTAATGTCAATGAAACATGATCAGAAAGAGCAGTTTGGCAAGTCCTACAGGGACATTCAGAATGCCAAGGCATTTAAAATTGTTTTAATCTTTGTTTCAAAGGCAAGGTATCAGAAATTACTGGTTTGATCTTTCCTGTATTTTTATGTTCTGGCACATCCAGTGATCAACTCATATTTTGGCTGCTGAGCAGAGCCTTTTAGGGCTGGAAACTAATCCTTTCTTTAATCTTCATGTTAACAGAGATCTGAATTGCAAATGTAGCCATAAATGGTTGGACATGGTCCCATTATTGGGTTTACAAACATTAATGCGGGGATTTTTTTTTTAATCTAAAGACTGGAGGATTTAAGGAAGGATTTATGTAGTTCTCTTGTTCTTCAGAATCTTTTGTTTCATTTCAAACAGGAATTACACAGACAAGGGCAGAAGACATCAGAAACATACTGCAAAGTAGTATTACAAAGGTTGCATTTGAGCTAGAAAGACAGATTACTATGCTAATACTAGAAGAGAGGGGTGAAGAGTAGACAAATATTTCAAATCCATCAGATTTGTTCCTGATAAACACTGTTATCACTAAAGATTAGTTTAATTCATAAATAAACTGTACCAACTACTTACACATTCCAAAGTTTCTCAAATAGCTGGCAGTTTTGATGGCAGTATAGTCTGAAGATCAGAAATTATGAGTGTTGAGTAGTATGAGTGAAGTGGATAAAATCCCACACAAGTGTATGTCAGTTTAGGTACCAGATTCGAAGTAGAAATATTTTAAATTTCAAAGCTCAGTAGTTTGGTGCCCAGAGTGGTTATAAACTCCTCATCCCTGAAAGTGTTCCAGGCCAGGTTGGATGAGGCTCTGAACAACCTGGTCTAGTTGAAGGTGTCCCTGCCCATGGCAGGAGATTTGGAATTATATGATCTTTCAGTTCCCTTCCAACCTAAATCATTCTAAGACTCTAATTTTCCTTTTAATACCCTTCATTTTCACATTCCCACAGACTTTCAGGCCCACTTTGCTCTTCTTTTTCTCCTGAATTACCAACACACACAAGATGCAGGAGGTGTATTATTTGAACTATCTGAAAGATGAGGTATAGAGATCAGATACTCCTTTCCTACCAGTCCTAAATCCTCTTTCTGTGCATTGATGGAAAAGACAGAACAGAACATCGAAGTATTGCTATTTCAGTCCTCTATGTTATGCTCTTAATGCTCCCAGAAAGACTGAAGGAACAGAGTGAAATCTGTGGGAAATAAAGCCCATGTGAGTATCCTGTAACTCTATAAGGTCTCAGAGTAACTTTGTTCACACTTGGTGAAGTCAGCCAGCCTGTATGGGTGTAATTAAAGGTAGAATTTTCCATAGCTCTTAGATTTGTCTCAACCTAACAACTGAACATTTTGAGGTTTCGCTACTCATTCTTGCCAGTCAGGCTGTGAAGAGATACAGGTGTTGCCTCAATTTTTTTTCACAGTCACATGAATTTCTTTCAAGTCTGCCTAAAAGAACACTGGATGTTTCTATACTTACCATTTATTGAAATCTTGCTCTTATTTTCTTTCCTAACATATCACCCACCCACCACAAATGTTAGAAATTCAGCACAAAAACTATAAGATTTATGGCTTTCCAAATTAGAATGAGCAAGCAACAACATATCTCTTTTCTTTTCCAGTATATTAATTGACTTGAGTTTAAACACTTGTTTTCATGTGATTCAGAATAAGCCTAGTCTCTTACTGTAAACATATCAAACAAACCTGCCAGTTAAATTCATTACAGAGGAGAATAGAAATACATTAAAAATAATAGTTTTCCACTTATTCATATGATAATTTCTGATGGAGAAGTTTATGTTCCACTTTATTTAACAGATCTTGACTGAGGTAAAGGAGAAAAAAAGAACTCTATATACACCGTAATTATTTGGGCTCTTCAGCATTGAAAGGATAGTCCTCTGGTGCAAAATCCAGGCTAAAAATCCTGTTGACTTTTCTTGCAGAGGTAAGAAGGGAACATGAAAGTTCCAGACGGAGATATAAAGAAATTCAGAGCTGATTGTCACTTTAGTGCAGGGCAAAGCTTGTGTGAGAGAATGATATTGGATCCTCAGGAGGTCCAAGTCTGATTCTGGAGGGCTTTGGACAAAGTTACCTTAAAAATCTGTGTTGAACTTTGAGCAGTGTGGAACCAAAATTCACTGGCATGCTGTGCCTTTTTCATTGAAACTGCAAAATCACAATGTGAAATCATATGGCTGTCCTGACTCAAGGTATGAAGTTGCCATACCACAAAAAACAGCACACTGACTATCCCTGCAGTCGGTTAAAGAAGAAAGCCAAAGAATTAAATCAATAAATTTTTACATTCTAGTGTTTATAACACAAACACATAATACAATTTAAATTGTGCTGGGGAGGCCACGGAATCCTCTTTATTCTAAGAAAACTTTTTCCATTAATGCTATAGATACGCCATTGGGGACAAAAGGTCTTTTTTTTTTTTTTCTGTCTTGTACTTTGTAACAGATGGACTAAATGAAATGTTTTCCATATATTGATGTAGAATTTATTAAAGTGCTGTCAAATGATACATGGCATGTACTGCTTTGATTTCTATTTTTGATGTTGTTTTTTGGGGGGTTTTAACCTGTACTGCTCATGTAAGTTTTTCTTACAAACAGCCTTGTGATGAAGAACATCCTAAAAGATTCAGCAGTTCAGGCTGATAAACCCTCTTCAGGTTTTTGTTCTTGAAGTATCTGTGTCTTTGGAGGACATTTAAGTCACCACTACTATGTTGCAGGAAGGACAGCGGAGGTGAAAATAACAATCAGAGTATGGATATGTAAATACCTTTCAAGGTAGGTACCTGAGCTCCTTGTGGAAAATTTATATATTTGAAAAAAATAAATAAATCTGTCTGGAGTGATAATGCAGGAAACTCAAACTTTGAAAATATTCATTTAATGCTATTTTGAATTTAATACTGGAACTAGACTGCAACAACCTGGGAAATTAAAGTAGGAATTCAGAGTCTAGCATGTAGATAGCAAAGTTAGGAAAAGGCCTCAGTCACTGAAAAGATGATATGAAATTCATTTCAAGGCCTTCTTTATTCCAGTCCCATCCTCTCACTTGGGCCAACCACACTTACAACACCTCTGACTTGGTAATTGAAACTAATCTCCAAGTTTCAAAATGTTGCTTGTCCTTCAAAAAAATAATCATAAAGTACAACCCCAAACATCTTTCTTCAAGTTTAACTGTTTTCTTTTTTCATTTTTGCAATGGAGACAATTGATCAACATTTATGCTTTATTCATCTTTTTCCTACTGGAGGATCACCTCCCTCTCCATTTTTTTTTTACAAAGCTAAAAAAGAAAATCACAACAATAAGCTATTTCTGCTTTTCTCAGAATAAGTCCCCAGTAAAAAATACAACCAAATTACTGCTCTCGTGTCTTCTCTACAGCATTCCCATTTTTACATACCCGTTTGAAATGGTATCTCACTGCTGCATCACAGTTATATTTTGAACAATTATTAACTTTACAAAAAATGGCCTGAAATCATGGAAACACACTGCTAAAAGAAATTGCTGCCAAGTGCATGTGATGTGACAGATCCTTAATTGTTGCATTAGTCATCAGGTGATACTGTGGAGCAATGTTGACTCTAAGACGGTAGCTTTGGCTGACAAAGATGTGTCTGTGTGATGACGTGGCTAATGAGTACAATGTTCCATAAGGTATCTCAGTCCTTTTCCATTTTATTACCTAAGTAATTGTAAGGTGAAATCCCTATCCTACATTCTTGTGTAGCTCAGGAGATAATGCTAACGTATATTAGTAGAGTCAGACATTTCTGACACCACAGTCTTGGCATGAGCTGTGTCAGGAATTCCAGACATTGTTATTGACTAGTAAGGACCTGTGATAGATATCACTATATATCACAGGGGAAATGTGATGGTCCATAATGTAAAATCTGCTACACAGTTGTTCTGATTAAACTGTATTTTCAGTTCATGAGAAAACAGCTGGGCATGGCCATTAATTGAGTAAAGAAGTACGAGGGCCTGAGGAGATGTGAAGCTTTGCAAAGCTCTGGACAGGACACTTGCAGCTCCCTTCCTGATTCCTTGAAGTGTTCAAAGCCAGATTGATTTGGCGTAAGCAAATTGAGCTAGTTCTTAGTGCACCTCATATGGCTAGGGCAAGGAATGGGCAGTGCAGATGGTTCGAGACGGTGTCTATTAAGATGGAGACTTGTATAATGCCGTATCTGCCTAGTTTTAGTAGCAGTGATGCTAGTAATATTGATCCTGCAATTGGTGCCTCTGCCTGTGCTTTGGGAAGTCACAGGTGTAAGCCGTAAAGTACAGCAACCTGTTCTAATGCGTGGAATGATAGGGGGATTGGAACTAGATTATCTATGAGGTCCTTTCCAACCCAAACCATTCTGTGATTCCATGGTTTTACATGAAGGCTGTTGTTCTCATACGCTCTTAGTAAAAGCAAAGCTGAGTAAAACAGCATCAATTTTAAGATCATTAACCTTTGACCACAGACTGGGACAGGAAGAGAAGGGGAATTATGTTCTTGAAGAAGTGCTGTGCTGAGCATTGTAGCCTTCTGATAGTCTGCCTTGCAAAGCATTGTTGGTTTTATTTATGGAACAGTTAATGCTGCATGCTTATCTGAACCAGAATGGTGGGGAAAGGAAAAACAGCACAAATTTAGTCCTTGCTGTATCTGTGTGGTATCGCAGCTCTGCCAAAAGAGGGCATTTGGAACACCATTCACAAGAAACACAACTAGGCTGCTTATAAGTCCATCCAGGTAAAACCATAAACACTGAACAGAATTGTATGGACTTTTCCAGGATTCTACTAAACCAAAGATCTCTGCATTATGCTTCTTTACTTCACATGGATGTTTTCTCATTCAGAAAGTAAATAATTTTTAATAACATCATCCTGTGACCCAGTGATGGACTAAGATTATTCAGGTCCTATCTGAGCATCCTTAGGGCTCAGGAGATGCTCAAATTTGCAATATCTTCTGTTTCAGCTACTCTTCCAGTTCTCTTGTTGTATTTCTAGACTGTATAGAGACCTTTGCTGTCATCTTCAGCCAGCGATGGTGCATCCTGTGCAATCTTCTGTCCACACTGTTGATAAAATTCAATTCTGTAAGGACAATTGGGAAAAAAGTCAGAGAGGTCACAAAAGACAGACAACACATTAACTAGAGTTATGCAACACTGACACTGTAATGTAACAAAGTTAATAAGGTATAAAACCTGATTACTCATTTTATAAGCAAACTCTTCCTGGTAATTAAACCAACAGAGCAGAGACACTTGGCTACGATAATCTGTGACCACAGATACACAGGTAAGGGGGATGCCAGCCAGCTGTACACAGCTGCAAAAAGCATTTCTGAATTTGGAGTCTGATGTTCTTTAACAAGGTTCTGCTTCCCAGAGCCACAATAGTGAGCAAATCCCTGCTAACAGGAAAATCCTTTATATATGCTCAGGTCCACTGCAGTAGAAGGCAGTGACTCACATACTGATTTGAAGAGTAAGAAACAGCAAAAAGGAAGAAACCTGAACTATTCTAAAATTGCTGATACTGCTTTACTTTTAAACCCCTTTGTCACGGACATAAGCAAATACTCAGGGATGAAGCCCACTTTCACTGAGAACAGAGAGGTAGACTTTCAAAAGAAACATAGAAAGAGTATAGTTTAGGTTGGAAGGAACCTTATAGATCATTTACCTCCAGCCCCTCAGCCGTGAGCAGGGACACATTCCACTAGACCAGGTTGCTTGGAACCCCATCCAACATGGCCTTGAACACTTCCAGGGATAGGGCATCCACACCTTACCTGGCCAACCTGTTCCAATGTCCCACCACTCTCACAGTAAAGAATTTCTCCTAATATCCAAATGAACTCTTACAAAGGGTTCTCCAGTGTGAATGACAGCTTAAACTTTGTTAATATTTGTTTCTGCACTAATGGGAATGGGGGAACTTTCTTTCACAAAGATCCAAGACTATGATTATGTCTCTGTTTCAGGCCAAGGAAATGAGTTTGGAAATGCCAAGACTTGTTTATTATACCTGTTATAAACCCCTTAGTATCAATTGAGTCCCCCTGGGATGAATGTCAGTCATAAAAACAAAGCTATTAGGGATGTCTTTGTCATACTGCCAAAGTAATGCTGTTAAGACTCAAAACCACGCTCATAATCCAAAATCTTTTCTGTTTTAATATTCAATATTTTGATAAAGGGACCTATTTGGATATGAATTTAAGCAAAGAATTTTTAGTTTTCAGTTAACGGTATAATAATGAAAAGAAACTAATTTCCATAGAATGTTGAGTATAAACTGTGTAAGGAGATAAAGTTTCCATCTAGAAATCACCTCATATTTACTTACATTTACCAGATCACAAAGTAGTAGCACAGACTGTATAAGCCATGTTCTGTTCTTTGGATTACAGCCTACACTCCCTGAAGTCCCAAGAAAAAAAGCTGTTGATTTCAGCTGACAGAACCAAAACAGGACAAAGGCTTGGCAAAGTATTTTGATGGAGGTTTTTATAATTGATTTCTAAGCAGTCTGAATCAATATTTCTCCTGTATCATTCATTAACTCTTAATGATCTGCAAAACGTCATGCTTATAACCTTAAAGCACGGCTCAGAAGATGACGATTTAAAAAATACACAGTGTAAAATGCACTGTCAGTTATGCTGGCATAAAGACTAGCTCTATGCATTCAAAACAAGGAAGTACTGGGGTGTTTTGTTAATTTTTAAAAATCTTTTTAACCAAATGCATAATTGAATTGTGGTAGCTACATCCAGAAGACACTATACTGTTTCAGAAAGAGCTTAGACAAATTCATGAAGGACTAGGTCATTAAAAAAAAAATTAAACATATTTGGCCCAGGAATTTCCAAAATTTCAGGCGGCTAATTAGTGGATGGCAGTCAGGGGCAGATATATCCTATTTTCCTATGTCCTCTCCTCTTTTCTTAATTAGCCACTATATCTAGAGAGGAAGTCTCTTGGTAACATTTCTGGCATGGGCCAGCATAAGAGATTATGTTTGCAATAATATATGCTTCAGTCGCAATGATCTGAGTAATTAACATGTATAAAGTATTATGGAATTACAGATTCTGTAATCACAGAATTACACTTAATTCTCCCCCTGTTTTAAAAGAAACACACCTTTACCTAAAGATCCAAGAATTTAGTTACTGCAATTAAAATTGAGGCAATATTATCAAGCACAAGAGCTATTACAGGCCAGTTATGATGATACTTAATACTTTAAGTTAGTAATGCATTTAAGACTAATAAACAAAAGGTTTTTAGGCTCTATACATTCTTCTGTGGTGTTATGCTCACCTGTCCAGCATTCATTTGTCTCTGAATGTTATCACCTTCAGACGCTCTGTAGAAGGATATTCTCTTTTATTCTTGCAGTGACTCATTCAGTACTTCATTGGTTTCCAGTACAATGTTATACTTGTTTTTCTANTCTTGGTTTCCTCTGTTTCTGTTTTCTTCCTGGGAAGACTAAAATGACTTTGTTTGGATCAATAGAGATATCTTGCTTGTGCAGTTGGACTGCTTATGCTGTTCAGCAATGCATACCTTTAGAATTGTTTTCATTGTTTTCCAATCAAACACATTTAAATGGCAGCAGAGATTCTCCTACTATTTATGTGACATAAATCAGAAGCAGTTTTACTATGTCAAAGCAAAATCTGCTGTGAGCAATTGCTGAAGAGTGTGGCCACATCATTTAAAATTAGTATGTTCCGTGTATGCTGTGTTTTTATGCCCTTCTTTCTCTTCACAAAATATTTCTTTGTTCTTTAGGATATGAGCATTATCTCTCAAGGGTAATGCTTTATTCTCTAAAACAGTAAACATATTGACCACAGCTAAGAATCTTGTAAGACAATTTGCACTACATTAGCAGGCCATGAATCTCCCCTAGAATCCATATTACAAAACACAAGTTTAAGCAAGAACATGGCATTATATTGATTTCTTGGGAAGTAATATACA
>VWZD01007800.1:99442-110260 GCA_013396695.1 Sakesphorus luctuosus | reverse complement strand
CAAATGTGTGTTTACACACAAAGATACACATGCACATGCAAAAAACCCCATAGAGTTGCATAAAACAGCACGTATTACACAAAACAGATCAAAGAATTCTTGGCTGAGTTATCTTTCTCGGAGATTTGGTACCAATTCCAGTTGTATGAAATATTGATTCCTAATCAATTCAAAAATAATATGGGCCGCACAGGACTGTTCCAATCCATAAGTATGGTTTTTTTCTTCTCAGTTTATTACCATCTTTGACTTTTTCCAAATTTTCTTGCAGCTTGTAATATTTTCATGATGTTTTCTTTCCTTCAGAGGATGCTATATTGCCAGTTGCTAACTGTTCTCTAACCGAGTTACAAGGATTTTCATGGGATTCATTTGTTCTTACAGCTAGTTCAGTGCATAGCCAGTCAGAACAAGGTGATACAGGCATTCATCAACACACTGGGGTAAAAAGAATCAAGATAGATGATTTGAAAGGCTTGGCTCTTATGCAATATTAACAGCATTTTGGACCTATATTAAGACAGAGGTGTTCTTAACGCCTTTAGTTCCATTATTAGCCTTGAGCTAATAATGGAACCAAAGAAAGAATTGATTTGAGATGGAAGGACTTCTATTTTATTTTTGCAAATATACATATANGAAAACAACTAACCAACCAAACTTTCCACTAAACTCCATAACTAATCCACTTACTTTGAAATTTTAAAAACATGGAAGACAAAGCACTTGGAATGTATGAAGCTGGAGGATTTCAGCCAATTATTCACTCTGTAGGACAGATNAAAAACCCCAACAAACAAAAAAAAAACCCAAAAACAAAAAACCCAACAAAAACAAAAATAGAGGAAAAAAGGAAACAATTCTGTAAGTCCTACTAAGATTGCACAAATTTTATAAAATATTTTTCCTTCTGCCAAAATCTTCAGAGTTTTTGCTGTGTGCCTGAGAAACCCAGTAGTTCCTTCCCTGCTACTCTGTTTTCAATCTGACTTCTCAAAAGGGTAAATGATACTTGAAGCAGAATAATACAGCTTTCATACTGAATTTCTGGTACAACTAATCCTTCTGTTACACTGCTCAAGGGCAAGAGGTGAGAGCAGGTTCCAATGAACTTCTTCACCAAAATACATCCTCTTGTTTCTGCTTTATTTCTTTTTCTTGTTCTACAGTTTCTGCTAGTAGTAACTAAGTAAAAGGTGGCAATTTGTATTGCAAATTACCGGCTGTTGATTATATTCCTTTTAGAGGCAATGAAATCTGGATGTGGTACACAATAAAGCTAACCTTTCTTTTCCAAAGCCTTTGGTTTTTAAATCTGGAAGTCACGTTTGTAAAATATGTAGGTTCCCTTCAAAATATTATCAGCATGTTATCTACTAACAGAGAAAAGTGCAAATGTTTATTCCTTAACTAAAATTCTGAGCTATAAACAGTCCACTTCAATAATTTGTCAGGGCTTTTGGGTACCAGGTAATCTCTAAGATCACTGCAAAAGACAGATATACATTATATATATATTTTTAGGCATAGTAACTAAGGACATTTTTTTCCATGAAAGTCAGTAAATAAGGATGTAAATATGATGTGCTTCAGCAGTTGCAAACCCAATTTTAATGAATTTCCTCTGATGTTTTAGCAAACAGCACCCTGTCTGGCACTGCTTTCTTGCTTTAAAACTTCACAGGAATGAGTGGACTTGTCTCTTCCATGCAGTTACAGATTGTTTTTAATGTTTTGCTCAAAACCAATGGCTCTAGGAGCTACCTAAGCACTCCTTAAAGATAACTGCGCTTTTGTATTGGCCTGATCCACAGGCTTGAATTGATGTTTCTTAGACTCCCAGGCAGGACACAGTGAAATCTTTCCAGAAGACACTCTCATCTAACACAAAAGGAAATAAAAACAACAAACACTACCTGGAAGAAAATATCAAGGCAGCGTCTTTGAGATCATCCACAAAAAGGCAGGGACATGTTCCAATACAATCTGAAGCTGTAGGGTTTTCCCCAGTCTGGGTTCACTCTAAACAATAAGACAGGAGCAGCTGACATGTCAGCTTTGTGGAAGATCACAAATTGAGTCCAGAAAACATGCATAGATGTCTTGAATGTCAGTAGCTGGGTTTATGCAAGAGAAAAGTATTCCTGCAGGCCTGTACAAAATCAGTGTCTGCTGCGCCTATGTCAATTGCAGAACAGCAAAAGTAGGCAATTCCAGTTCCAATTTTAAATCAAATTAAGTAGCACCCTTTTACAATCACAATAAAATTCTCTCCAAGTATTTCAGGTATCCAAATAACACTCACAATTATACCAACACAAAGCTATAATGAGAATGAGTTAGGTTTCTATCTTTTGTAATCATCTGCAGAATAGATTCCATTTAATGCCATTTTCTATTCTCATTACAATCTTTTGTCAGGCAAAAGCATCAGAATTTTAATGGCCAGTAAAATCTGTTTAAAAATTATAAACTCTTAATGGACTTAGAAACAGACTTTAACCTTTTAAATATTCTGGACTCATCTCACTCTCCTCTTCTTACAGAGTTCAGGAGACAGACAAGAGACAGTAGAGAAGGCAAAAGCAGAACACCACCTATTTTAAAATGAAAACTAAGGTAACTGAAATGAAGGACACACAGAAGTGAAGATATGGAAGTCCCATTCCTTATGATCCATGTGATCTTGGATAAACTTAAATTGATATTTTAAAAACATAGTGAAATCCCTAGAACTACCAAAGGTAGTTGGAAAAGTGACCTGGCATTCTGAGGTGCTACATTTTCTTTGTCACCTCTTTGATGTACATGTAGATTGCTTATCCAAAGAAGGCAACAGTCCTTTCCTGGCCTGCACTGAATTTATGTCCATCAGAAACCAAGGAATCAGCAACGGAAAGCCAAGGACCTTGGAACACGTACAAACAGAGCCACATGTTCTCATTCACAAGGGGAATGAGAACAATGCTATTTTAGATGGCTGTTTTCCTTCAAAATGACATCTCATTGAATCCTAATGTGTTTATTTAAAATTAAAATATCCACAGGAAATGAAAAAGTATCCAAATATAAATTTGCAAGTAATTTGGGGGCTTATCACTGAGAAAATAAATATTTGTGCAATGATGCATAGATTTTGGAGATCATGACTTAGGGCAGCTCAGACTGTATGTCTACGAAGCTCAGTGCAGCACTGTGTGGAGATAAGCTTGTGGCAGCATATTAATAATTGCAGTTCTGTACTTCTGCATCCAAGATAACCCATTTTATTATTTAATATTTTTTTCAGAGATAGGACTTATTTGAGCAAATGCATGTGCCTTCACCTGATACAGTCATAGAGATAAATAGATACTTCTCAATGAAATTATTTGAAGATGTTTGTCTTAAACTGTTTAGATAAATTGTTTACTAATTGCACTTATTTCTGTTGACAGTTTCTTTGTACTGACTGTGGGTTGCAGAGACAAATATCTACATGGTTTGATATTTCAAACCCTGCCTTGAACTCTGTTCATGGTGCTGTAGAACCAACTTATGTGTTTTGACCTTCTAGCAATTCTCTGCCTAATGCACAGCAAGAGGGTGTTAACCTTCTTTGCTGCTTGGAAACTTGCTGGCTCATGAGCAATGTGATGTCACCCATGGCCTCTCTCTCTTTCTCTGCAGACCTGGTTTGCAGCCTGTACTGGTGCATGGGGTTATTCCTCCTTTTGTGCAGGACTTGGCTCTTCTCTTGTTCCCTTCACAAGGGTCTGTCAGCCCATTTCACTGGCCTGGCAAGGTCCTTTTGAATGGGAGCACAGCCATCTGATTAAACAACTCTGCCCAGGTTTGTGTTGTCTTCAATCCAGTCTTGCCTTGGGTTAAGGAGCCTTGTAGTCTTAATAACATTAATTAAAATTAGTGATTTTAGAAAATATCAGTTGTCCAGCCAAAACCCAGTGATTGTTTCATTCCTCTAAAATATACTCAAGGTGGTGTAGTTTGGCTACACTTGGAAATCCTGGGGTTTTCAGCAATTTTTGCTTATTTCAGGCCAGCTACCAGAAGACTAATGCTTTATTGTTCTGACATTTCACAAAATAAGTCAGAGATATTTCTGAGAAAAACATGTTGATCATAGCAGTCAGTTGTTTTTGGAAAAGACCTGTCACCTGGAAAAAACATCAACTGCATTAATGTTTTTTAGTCTTTCATCTATAAATGTCAGAGGGATAAAAAAAATAACCACTGCACTAAAAGTCTTCTCTTATTCTGGGCAAATTGTTCTTTTATTCTTATTGAATCTGGAGTTGCAACATTTCCAGTGCAAAAGCTAAAGTAAGTATATTTGAGCCTATATCTTTTGAGTATCCAATCAAGTTGTTAGCAATTAAATACATTTTTCTACTCCCTTGGATATGCCTTGTTGATCTAGTATAGCTAACAGATCACCCTTATTCATCAATGTGTGTTAAGAATTTGAAGAAGAAAATTCAATTTCCTCATACAAGTATTTCAAAAGAAAAATGCTATGTTGGGTTTGCGTGGCCAGGGTAGGGTATTAGGCTGCAGGAGTGGCCTCTGTGAGAAGATGTCAGAAGCTTCTTCCATGTCTGAAAGAACCAACACTAGCGTCCTCCAAGATGGACCTGCTGCTGGCTGAGGCTAAGTCCATCATCAATGGTGGTAGCACCTGTAGGATAACATATTTAAGAAGGGATAGAAACCCCTGCTGTGCAACAGCAGAGGCAGAAAAGAGTGAGCACATGAGAAAGAAAGAGCTCTGTAGTTACCAAGGTCAGAGAACAAGGAGGGATGGAGAGGCTACAGATGCCAGAGCAGACTTCCCTGCAGCCTATGGAGAGGCAGCTGTTCCCCTGCAGCCCATGTAGAAGCAGAGATCCACCTGCAGCCTGTGGAGGACCATACACTGGAGCGGGTGGATGCCTGAAGGAGGCTGTGACTGCATGAGGAGCCCATGCTGCAGCAGGTTTGGTGTCAGGACTTGTGATGCTCTGGGGGCCTCACACTGGAGCAGTTTGTGAAGAACTGCAACCTGTGGCAAGGACACATGTTGATGGTCATAGAGGACTGTCTACCACGGAAGGGAACCCACACTGGATTGGGGGAAGAGAGGGCGAAGGCAGGAGCAGCAGAGACAACATGTGTGAACTGAGTGAAGCTGAGATGAAGGGACGGATGGAGAGAAGGGGGGTTTAAGCTTTGGGGGTTTTTTTTCATTATACTTTGAGGTGATTAGTAATAAAGTCAATTGATTTCCCGAAATAATGTCTGTTTTGTTCATGAAGGTAATTTGTGAATGATCTCCCCCTGTCCTTATCTCAACCCACGAGTCTTCTATGTTTTTTCTCCCCTGTTCAAATGAAGAGGAGAGGGACAGAGAGGCTCCTGGGTGTCTGACATCCAGCCAGGGTCAACCCAGATCACATTTATTTAAATAGTTTTACAAGTAGATCTTATCTCACCTATTCCTTTTAGTGATCTTTGAGGTGCAGTCAGAAAGTTTGTCAATAAAAATCACCAAGAAGTCAAAATACCTTATAAACAGCACATGTTGAGTGTGCTTCCACTGATTTCAAGATGGGCAATTTTGAAACTGGTATCTGTTGTAATGGAAGCAGAGGAGGCTTGGTCTTGGGTATTTCTGTTTCTTGTTAAATTTGAACACTTGTTTTTATTCTTAATATTCAGACAGAAAATATAGATACTTGATTTTCCTATTTCAAAGATATTCTGCATTTCAAGTAAATGACAAATTGTGTTTATTTTCATTTCTCTTCAATACATTCTATGCTTATCTAATAAAAGTGGCTTGTTTGGTCTTAAACAAAGTCTTCTACACTTGAATGTTGATAGTGAAACTTAAATTTTTTTAATGACTAAGCTAGTTCCAGCTACAAACAATTAATATGAACAATCTTTATTAGTATTCATCTGAACAGCAAAAGCATATTGTATAGAACCTTGCATTACTGGTAGGAGGCCAAGGCAGAAAAAACCTACAAAATAATATCTTAAAGAGTTTCCAGAAACTTAATTAAAAAGGAGAGAAATGACAGTCCATATTTTACTTTTTAATTTATTTTTTAATTAATGAGTTTAAACCAGAGTCATCTTTCCAACTAATAAGTTTGAAAATAGGATTTTTAACTCATTTCAGCAAGTCTTTTGAATAAGCTTGAAGACATACTAAATAAAAAAATAATCTTACTTCTAACCTTGGACACAAAATTATATCTGAACACAGACTATGGACTACCAATAAAGCAAAAATCATTCACAGCCCCATTCTTCTGGCCTTCAAACACAGATTTTGAAAATACCAGTGTGACAAGAGCTGTGGAATTTTAGTTGTAGGTGTGAATCTTATGTTTTCCTTATAAATATTGAGGATCTTGTGTACACATACCTCATTAATCCTTAGGGTGGCCCAGGAACTCCTCAGCTTGTCTTTCTTGTCAGCTCTTTATTGTCTTCCCAGTATGAGTGAAACAATGGACTGATGTAGAACAATAAACTGACCGGAGACAGGATGGCTGACTGACTCTCTAACCCTCTTTACAAAGAAGTACTTGATTCAACTTCTCTAAAGGAGTGAATTTCAGAAAATCCCAGCCTCCCACCAGGGAGCCCAGGCTGTGCCTGGAGTGATTTTTGTGCTGAAATATGTGACTGGTGTTCCACGTGGACAAGATAGGTGTTACACAGATTTGATTATACTACGTATTTACTATTGCATATTGTCTTGGTTTGAGCTGGCAAACTGCCAACCCTCCAAGCACAGAGTTAGAGCCTCCCCCCCCAGCCAGTAAAGGGAGGAAAGGAGAGAGGGAAGGGGGAAAAACTTCAAACTACATTTATACCAACACCACATGTATTTTACAGAAAAGGAAAAGGATTAGAATAATTTACACACTTAGACAAGCTAGAATACAGCATGACACAACTTTTCCACCCCTCAGCAAACACACAAACCCACAATTAGACTCCAATTCACTCCAGAGGACTCAGTCCCCAGAGAAACAGAACTCGAGCAGAGAGGAGAGAGCCAGAGCAACACATTTTACTTCCCCGAGAGCCAGTGGTGGGCCAGGCCCCCTCCATCTCCTCTGGGACAGCATCCTGCGTCCTCCCCCGAGGAAGCTGTGGGGTGACTGCCCAAGCCACTCCCACACTGATTCTACTTCCCGGGAGAAATGATGTCGTAATATAGTATAGAATACAATACTACTGGCTAGAAGAAGTCAGCTGGTAGCTCAACTCAGCTCAAGTCAGCTGACAGCTTCAGGCCTGGTCTGAATGTCAAAAACTCAAATTTAAGCCCACTTAAGTGAACCCATGACACATATTCAATAAGCCATTAATTTCTAATAATTTGGTTTTCTAACTCAAATAACTTTTGGCAACTTATTTACCAAATAAGTCACCAGAAAGAAAAGTGGCCGGTGGACACGGCTTATCTTAAAGGCCTGTAAACCTCAGGTAGTATAAACAGTGACGAGACAGAAGGTTGTGGTACGTAGCAATTTGCTAAGAGCTGTCAATGATTCAAATCAATGTATATGAAAGATTCCTTCTGTTTCATATCTTCTTTTTTGTAAGTGATGATTTGATTAGCATTGACTTCTTTTAGGCATACTCACTTCTCTTACTACTGTATCTAACAGTTTCATCTTACCACATGCATCAAGGTAAAGAAATTATTTTTCCTCATTATTTAGATGTTGAATTAGGCTAGCAATCCTTAAAAGTGCTCAAATATCTTGCTAATACAGTATTTAGAGATGTCTCTGAGAAAAGTTCAGTCCTCATTTATACAATCAATACCTCCGTGCTGGGAATTGGAACTGAAGGCCAGGTCTTACTTGCAGGTATAATAGTGCAAATTTCCATGGAATTCATTATAGCTAGCACTACAAGTGTAGAATTCCTTTTTGTTGTCTCAGCTTATTTTCTTTAACTAGATTACATTTGTTTTTAAAATAGAAAGCTGCATACAAATAAGATCTGTTGATTAAATACCAATAAAATCTAGGCACGCAGGCTGGGATTTTTATTGCTGAACTTACACTGTCTAAAAGTCAAATCTAAGCTAATCACTTTGGCTTCCTCTGTAGTCCACAGAGTTTGAAGGGTCATTCTCTTTTAAATTTAGCATTCATCTTACATCAAATGGCTCCCTGGGGTACCTATTTCAATCAGTTATAGAACAAGTCAAGCTTACACTATATGCTTAACTTTAAAATAAATTTCTTTGGGACTGACTTCTAGGGCAACTGTTGATTTTGAAAGAAATGCAGATGCTAATGTCTATATCAGCAAAAATCAGCAGTTTAACTGATGAGCAGCTGGTACTAGACTGACGAGCAGGATGATTGCAATTTATCAAAGGACTAATGAGGTTCTACATAAGAAACCTCTGGTACTTTCTGGAGGAGAATATAAAACCCAGGAAAGAGATAAATATAGCATTTCAAAAGATACAAATGAAAATAATGTGCTGCAAATTACTTAAAGTTCTATGCAAGCTCATTGTGTGGGCAACCAGATGATCTTGAGAGCAGTTCATCTGGAGTGCCATCACACGTAGAGGACCGTCACATGATCAGACCCAGCCAGCAGGGATTTGTGAAAGGCAGGTCTGATCTCCTTCTATGGCAAAGTGATTCGCAGAGCAGATGAGGAAAAGATTGTGGATGTTGTCTGCTTGGACTTCAGTAATGCCTTTGACACAGTTTCCCACAGCATTCTCCTTTGGGAACTGGCTGCTCATGGCTTGGATGGGTGCACTGTTCACTAAGAACTGGATGGATGGCCATGCCCATGAAGTGGTGGTGAATGGAGCCACATCCAGGTGAAGGCTGACCACTAGTGGGGTTCTCCAAGTCTTTGTATTGGTCCCAGTCCTTTTTAATATCTCTACCAACAATCTGGATGAAAAGGATTGAAGGCACCCTGAGCAAGTTTGCAGATGATTCCAAAATGAGCCCTTTTTTTCTATAGCCCCTTCTGGTTTTAAAATCAGTGAACTGATGAATAAATGCAGTAAACAGCTGTGAGCAAACATTTTACATTGCACATTTACATGTAGAAATATTTTTCAATAACTTAATGTAGCAAATTGCACTGCAACTAATTTGCAGTGTAAAAGGCCAACTTAAGACTATTTCCTGGGGTTTTTAGCAGTAAGATATTTCACAGGTGTAAATATAAATTGAGGAACTCAGGCCTGGATGATCCAGACCTCATAGAACAAAATGCTACAAAGAATCATGAAGGATTGGTCACAGTCCTCAAATTTTATTCCCTCAAATTACTCAAGGAACTAGACTGATCTTACTTTCTCACAGTTTTGCCAAAGAATAATATAAAGTCACAGTGCATCCTTGACTAAGATGTATGCAAGTGGCACTTATTGCTCCTTGATGAAAGTGCTGTGGTGTGTTGTGATATTTTTTATTTCTCAGCTCCGTTTTGAAGCAGAATTCTATTTCTGTGACTAAGCAATCCGTCTCCAGGAGAAGGAGCACTGGCAATACAACTAGGCAAACCTGAGTCCTTGAGATTTTATTTTGATAAAAGAGGTTTAGGAATTAAATGTGATGCTTATTCTCTGCTACAGGACATTTTCTTCAATGTTCATTCAAGAGGAAAAGTAACACCAGTTTATCCAGGGACATTAGCAGCTGTGTGCTGGTCCTCTCTTGCTTTTTACCATACACTCTTGAATTCAGTCTAGCTTTAGCTGGCCACCTAAGTCTCACGGACTTATACCACAGACATCGGAGTTGCAAAAGAAAGGAAGGGAAATTTAATTGTCTTTACCCCTTTGCTCAGCTCTAAATGCAACCTAAATACAACTTTTCTACCTTACTTCTTTCCAAAATGTGATACAGCTGTGCAATAACTACATGCTAGAGATTAATTGCTTTTGATAGCTTTGTGACCTTTTTCTGTTTTTCATGGTACCATTTAGCTTTTGGTCTCACACATGACACTCAAGTGGGGACACTCAAGTTTCTGTTCTCTCTTAGCTTTAGGAGAACTCAAGAGTAAGACCTGAACCAGTCTAGGATGACTGGAGGTTTTAGGAACTGCAATTACTTTCTTTCCTCTGAAGATTTGTGAAAAGCAAAGAAAAGAAGACATTTAATCTATTTTGTCATATCACCAGCCCCAGTACCTTTACATCACTCAGAAAAATGGAATCACTGAGGTCCTCCCAGAGGTAACAAGTGCTCCCTTGCAAATTTTAAAATGAACATGCCAACTTTCATGACCATACCTCCTATTTCTGATGCAAAACAATAACAGTGAGTTCGGGCTAATTTATGATCTACATGAACTTTATGTACTATATGTGCTTTATGTGCTATACCAGCCTAAATGGAAATCTGACTATTTATTGTATAGTAATCTATAATTACAGTTTCAGGAATAAACAGACTTTTCACCCTTGTTATTGAAACCTGAACAGTTAATGCATCTTCTGCATTGAAACATTAAAGAAATTAATGATACTGAAGGTGGGATGGGTGATCAGTAAAGTACCCTTACTTTATGCAGCTGGCTCCTCACAACTCAGTCTCACAATTTCACTCTGATAGAACTTTTTCCTTTCCCTTCTCTTCGTGATCAGTTTATCACTGGTTTTCCTGTTTGCTTTTTTCTTCTGTGTTTTGTTAAATATTGTATCTTATTTATATTTTTTAATCTATAATGCCATTCTAATTCTCCCTGTAAACAAGTGAGTAAGACAAAAATAATTTGATGACAGAAAAACTTTATTCAAATGTCTCTCCCCTTCCCCCC
>VWZD01007800.1:83386-98876 GCA_013396695.1 Sakesphorus luctuosus | reverse complement strand
GTAAGACCTGAACCAGTCTAGGATGACTGGAGGTTTTAGGAACTGCAATTACTTTCTTTCCTCTGAAGATTTGTGAAAAGCAAAGAAAAGAAGACATTTAATCTATTTTGTCATATCACCAGCCCCAGTACCTTTACATCACTCAGAAAAATGGAATCACTGAGGTCCTCCCAGAGGTAACAAGTGCTCCCTTGCAAATTTTAAAATGAACATGCCAACTTTCATGACCATACCTCCTATTTCTGATGCAAAACAATAACAGTGAGTTCGGGCTAATTTATGATCTACATGAACTTTATGTACTATATGTGCTTTATGTGCTATACCAGCCTAAATGGAAATCTGACTATTTATTGTATAGTAATCTATAATTACAGTTTCAGGAATAAACAGACTTTTCACCCTTGTTATTGAAACCTGAACAGTTAATGCATCTTCTGCATTGAAACATTAAAGAAATTAATGATACTGAAGGTGGGATGGGTGATCAGTAAAGTACCCTTACTTTATGCAGCTGGTTCCTCACAACTCAGTCTCACAATTTCACTCTGATAGAACTTTTTCCTTTCCCTTCTCTTCGTGATCAGTTTATCACTGGTTTTCCTGTTTGCTTTTTTCTTCTGTGTTTTGTTAAATATTGTATCTTATTTATATTTTTTAATCTATAATGCCATTCTAATTCTCCCTGTAAACAAGTGAGTAAGACAAAAATAATTTGATGACAGAAAAACTTTATTCAAATGTCTCTCCCCTTCCCCCCTCCGACCTCCCCACCCCCCCTCCCTTTCCATTNCCCCACCCCCCCTCCATTTGAATTTCACATAAATGCAAGTCCAAGGCAATATCAATCTTGCAAAATTACATTTAATATCCTGGACTTGATATAATCTAGGTTCAGACCACCACATGAAAAGTCCTGGTGACATGATAGATGGTTTTTTACCATCAGGGATGATTAACAGGGAGACATTCTTTTCTTAGACCTCCCTGAGTCATTTGACACATCTGTCAAATTTCCAAGGCAATGTTTTCATACTGAAGTATATCCAAAGAACGTGTTGGAAAATGGTTCCAAAGGTCAACCATCTCCCTGGTGCTGTATGGCATTTAAATGCAGTCATAAAATAATATATCAGCAACCTCTCACCATATATATGTCTACACCACTTCAGTAGACACAGCACAAAACACTGAAAGCAAGTCCAGGTCTGAGTTGAAAAACAGTTTGTTGAAATTAAAGTCAAAAAAGTCAGTGATGATGCTGATGAGGAGAAAAAAGCACTTTAAAAGGTTTTATTACTAAGAAACAGATGTAATCTGAAGTGTTTATTTCTATCTTTGGGCAACACAGTCTGTAGTTTATTCCCTTTTCCACATTCCTTGATGATTTAGACTCTCACTGACCAACACTTACGAGTGTTACCTTTTGTTTGTCACCAGCTTTCCTAAGAGACTCAACACTACTGTAGCAATGACTGTGGTATATATAGTTTTCTCACTTCTTGGTTGGTTTAAAGCCAGGAAATATAGTTTAGAATTAAATCATTAATTGTAGATACTGTCTGCATTGGATCTCATGTGTCGAGGAGACATAACAAATGTAATTGTCTGTTCTCATCACTGCTTACCATTAAACACCACATCAAAATCATAGTCTCGAGCCTTATTTACAGTCCTCAGAAAGGAGGGGTTTTATTTATCTTGTCTAACCATAAAGTTTGCATCATATATATTTGTATATTCTTCTACTAATGTCTTTATAGCCTTTGTAGAGGAACAGGCTTTTCTAGAAAGCAGAGGACGTGAGACTGTGAGCAATTGCTCTGGTCTGATGTCACCACTAAACTTTCTGTATAACTGTGAAGTTCATGGAGCTTCATGGGATTATTCCTAAACAATACAATGAGCTCTCCTAAAAGCAGACAGCCATAAGAGAATCATATAATGGCTTGGATTTGAAGGAACTTTAGAGATCAATCCCTCTACCATGTGCAGGGATACCACTCACTACATCATGTTGCTCGGGGCCCCTTCCAGTCTAGCCTTGAAAACCTCTAGGAATGGGTCACCTGCAACCTCTCTGGGCAATAACGAACCTGTCCATCTCCTATTGAATTTATTTGACCTACCATCTCTTTCATAGACACATTTAAAAAAGAGAAAAAGGAAAATAAAAAGAAAGTATTCCAATCAAAATGCTTAACTGCATGCAGAATTCTCTACCCTGGGAGATGATAAGCTGAAAATTGAGCTACAGTTGACACATGTTAGTCACTTTACTCAATGTGCTAATGGAAGATACTTCAATTTTGTGGGTGATGAGGGTTACAGAAGAATTGATACAGGAGAATAGAAACTGCTTGCTTACAATGGGCAGAGAGGAGGCATTTTGAATAGGACTAGATTTATTTTATCAACCACACTGCAGTCAAAGCTGTTTCAATGAAGATAAATGAAGAACTCTATCATCTTACTTTGTAGACTTATTTAACCAACAGACTGTCTTCTCTATGATTTGTGATGGCTTTACACATTAGAAACTAACTGAGATATATCATGACTGTCAAATCCTGGTATTCCTGTGGGTTTCATGTACTGTACAATAGAACCACTTTCATTATCTTTGTGTTACAGATAATGGATAATAAACCATCTTACAGTACCCAAAGGAAAGCCTCCTGGAGTATAGAAACACTCTTAATACATGGAGTACATTATAACCTTTTATTTGCTGAAAAAGTCTTTGAATTAAAATGAAGATGACTTTATCTTTTAAAAGCTGCACTTTTTTTTCTTAGTTGTTTTTTTGTTGTTGTTGTTGTTGGGTTTTTTCCTGGGTTTTTTTTCGTTTTTTTTTTTTTAATGGAAATCTACTTAAGCTACCCTGATAATAGTAACTGTGCAGTTATTCTTGCTTACCAAGGCACATGCATTTCAGTAGTTGAAAAAACTGATGGGCTTCAGATTCCAAATAAATCACTCAACAATTCTGACTCTCAACAGCAAGATCTGATTTTCTACTTCCCCCCTTTCTGCTCTAAATCAGTGGTCTTGTTTGCATGTAACCTCCTTCTGTCTTTGTTCTTCCTAGTCCTGGAGTGTTACTGGTGTTTCTTCCCTTTTCCACAGTCATTCCCATCTATCTCATACACCTCTTTACATCCTCTTCACTGCAGTTCCATAATTCAAATGACAAAGATTAACATTGAACCTTTGATCCCACCATAACAGGCAACCTCCAGCATAAACTGCAACATCTATGGGATGGTGTAACACCATTCAGTCATGAGACATTTAAGTTTGCTAATAATTCAAACCTTAGGCGGTCTCAGAACTCATCACATTCTTCAAATGACTGTTCAGAGAGATATTAATCCCCCTTCATATCTGTGTCATTTTGCCAGTCATGTGTGGCAACCTTAGATACTTTTGGGCAACCCAAGTAGCACTAGATGCCTATGCTTCTTCCTAGCTCTCATTTTCCCTGATAGCACTTCTGTTGTAAAGTCAGTCCTTCACACTCAAGCTAGAAAATATGTTTTTGTTGAGATTTGTATCTGCCTGTGAGGCATCATTCCTACGAGATTTCTTAACTGCTATTGCAGCTTTTTAGAAGACAAATGTAGCTTTATTACCTCTATATTTTATATTTTATCCCTATTGCATTAATTAGTTTTGTAATTTAGAGTAATTGCATTGGTGGCACATGAGATAAAACAGAGGCAAGGTTTGTATGTAGTAATGCTATTTTCAATGACATCAATTCACACAGTAAGAGTGAGCAGACTTTGAAGAACACAGGTGTTTCACAAAATCTTCAGGTCACAAGAAAGAACAACAATTCTCAAGTCCAAGAATAAATTCAGGGTAAAACTTCCATGTTAACTATCAACTGGTAGACCTCTTGAGGGAAGAGTGTACCCATTGCTTGTATAACACATATAGCTGCAGTATTTGTTAACCCCTGCAACTGGTTTGTATGGCAAGGTTTTGGTAGCAGAGGAGCTACAGTGAAGGTTTTCATGAGAAGCTCAAGGAGCTCAAATGTGCTTGTGGCAGGAAGAAATTGTCTTTTCTGCAAAGACTGTTTGGTCTACTCTTTAAATGGATTTGCCTGTGCATGAATATCTCCTATAAAGCTTCGAATTTTCTCGGGAACATGCATATTAAACACTTGCAAGTTGCCTACCTCAATTTGAGCATGCAGTTATTGTCATAATGAGAATAAACTCAATTCATGTGCATATTAGCTGGTTCACAACAGTATGCATCCCTGGTATTTAATAAATATTTAACTGTCTCTGTGTAATAATTAATCACTTCAGCTTTTCTTCTAAATGTCCTTCTGTTAAAGCTGTAAGGCAATTTTATCTCCTTAATAAATTTTCCTCTCCAAAAAGCAAGCTGCAGCAGACAATTCCTCCACCTACACTGAAATCTAGCCCTATAATATGCATTTGCTCAGAGTTCACGAATTGTTGCTTGACAGGAAAAAGAGAAAACAAAGAATTTGAGACACTCAGGAAAAATAAAGCCCAACCAAAAGGCAGACAGAAGTTGAGACAGGATCAGAGATACAGTTTAGAAGTGTATCTTGAGGGTATAATGAACTTGTAACGAGACCTTTACCAATGACACCAAAACCCTCAGTTCTAGTCTCAGTTATGGTCTTGGCGTGCTGTGTGGCATTTCATTTCAACCCTTTGTGTCATTGGATCTACCAGAAAGATAAGGTTGCTGTTAGATTCAAAGAATATACAAAAGCTATGATTCTATACCCACATTCTAGAGCTGCAGTGTGGAATTCAATAGTGTTTGGAAAATACAGAATATCTACACTAAGGATTGAATATACTTACAAGCTCAGAAGAAGTATCTCTGTTGATTGCATAGTCCTTTATAAATTGCATAGAGACAAAGCCTTTACTTTTGGGTATTCTCTATAGTTCTAAGAAAAAATGAAAATGTGTTTAAGCCACTCGTCTATCACTGTAGGAATTGCAAAGAACAAATATACATTTTCTTTCATATTCTGCCTCTGGAGGTCAAATCTTTACACTCTTTGTTTGTTATTCTAAACAGATTACTGGGGTCAAGTGTCTGGTACATGTCTTTCAAAAATCATAGTACAGGCTTTATTTTTTTTTTTCAGAACATTGCAGAAGATGATGACTTCTGCCTTCTATCATGGGAGATATATGTTCAGCTCTATAGATTGCTTCTCACTGTTTATATTTCATTTTCCATCTAAGACTTCATTAAAATAAAAAGCTCCAATAGGAGGGAACAGGATTCCTTAACTTCCAATCTGCTGTGAGGTTCTATACTCAGTCTGTTTGAACATTGTCCTGGGATATTTGAGTGCAAATTTCTTCATGCTTCAAAGTTCCTTCTTCTGCCCCTTTCCTCTGACCTCTTCCACAACAAGGAGATGGTGCTCTCAGAGATACTTATAATGGTGCTTATTGTCCCTGTGCCTTTCACAGAGTCTCAACTCCTGGGAATACTTTGAAAATGACTGTGAGATTGAGGTGTGTGAGCAAGACAGAGGGATGTCTGAACTGTATGTTTCTCAGAGGTCTGGCGTGAGAAAGAAGTCCAGCTGTGATATAAAGCTTGTCCCAATGCACAAAGAGGAGCTCAGAGGCCCGTAGAAAGCAGAAGAGTTAGAGATGTGATTCCCTACCCTGGCCCCTGGCTGTGCTGTCCCAGGAAAGCCTCAGTCCCACAGGACATGGGTGGCATTCATACTATAAGTGCACTACCCAAAATCATGGGACACATCATGGGGTACAGGGGCAGAGCATCCTGGGGTTGTGCATAACTTATATGGGTCTAGCAGAGGCCTATGTGATCCAAGGAGCATGGTAAAACTGAGGGATAAGGGGATAAAAGTGTCTCATGTTAACAAGTTGCTTGTCAGTGAGTTTGTCTAACTGTTCTTGGAAGTTTTATTGTCTTATTAAATTTATTTCTGATGATTTTTCTGGATGAAGGACTCTCTATTCCCTGTGTGTGTTTATGAGACCTTGGCTAGCAGCCAGAACCCCCCATTAGCTGCACACTCACTCCCTCGCCTTACAGTACACAGGAAGAAAACAGAATGAGAAAGATTGTGGATTGAGATAAGGACAGGGAGATCAAACACCAGTTATCATCATGAGCAAAACAGACTAGGCCGGGGAAGATAAATTTCATTTATCACCCATCAAAACAGATTTGATTGATGGGAAGGAAAGCTAAAATTAAAATATCTCCCTCCATTCACCTTTCCCACTTCCACCTTCCCCGCTATGCTCCCAAACACTCTCCCCTGAGAGGTGCAGGAACTGGGATGGGGCTGCAACTGGTCCTTCCAAACCTCTCTGGGATGCTCCTCCTTCCTTCCCTGTCATTCTGCCCCAGGCTAGGCCTGGGCACAAACACCCTGCACACTGGTGTTTCTCAGTATCTGTCACATCCATCTTGCTCTCACGGTACCCCTGTGTCTCTGGAGTTAGTCCAGGTGTGTCACTGATTGTGAGCTGTGGTGAGCATGAAGGCAGACCTGGGAGCCAGGAGGAGTATGTGTTTCTCAGGATAAGACACCTGGAGAACCTGGCTGCCTGACAGACCAAGGAGCCCAGGACAGCTTCTGGTTTCTGTACATTTAGAGGGGTGAACTGAGAGACCCATTTGTGTCTGTGCCTGTGCCTGTGCCTGTGCCTATGCCTGTATTTGTGTCTGTGTCTGTCTGTGTCTGTGTCCCTGTCTGTGTCTGTACAGGAGGCACCAAGAGGTAATGAGGACCCAGGACCAGCTCTGGGATGCAGTGTTTGTATAAGCCCAGTTTCTAGAGGGAGCCTATGTGTATGCTGGTGCTTGTGTATGTGTTTTACTGCACACACGGGAAACCTGCAGCAACTTGGATGCCCAGGTGTCAGCAATTGGGAAGACTGGGACTGAGGAGCAGCATCTGGGCAGACTGAGTGTCTGAGCGCAGCTCTTGTAGGATCCCACTTTGTACATGAGTGTATCTACACTCTCACAAAAGTATCTTCCTTCTGATGAGACAGTGAAAAGAAAAACACCAGGCCATGATGCTGGTTTGTTTGGGTGATGTGTGTCTGGCCATTTACATACATACACATGTGTTGTATGTATGTGTTCCATGTGTGAGTTCCTACTGGGAACACAGGTTCGGTCCTGTGGTGGTTCGGCCTTCAGGGCATGAAGCTGTGGCAATCTTGCCTCTGCTGGGCAACTGCATTTAGCAATTCCTACTAACCAAGAAAGATGGAGGTTTTTAAATGTGCAGGGTGGTATTCAGTTTGATTATAAGGTACCAAGGCATGAATTTCTTCATGTAGCTGAGTACTGAAGATGTCATGCCAGGACAAAGGAGATGAAGGGTGGGATTCTGTTGACCAGTGGAGGTTTTTTCAGAAATCGAGTGATATCTTGCCTGCTCCAGCAGGATGTTTGTCTCCTATATACCCACAGAGCTTGTGGTATGTCCGTCATATCTATAAACTTTCATTATGTGAAACGACTCATTCATCTGTGTCCTCAGTACTGCCACACTTCCAATGGTACATTCCTGCACATAAGTGGGTAAATAAGAACAGTTCACCTAATATTTAAGTTCAGTTCATTCTATATATTTAAAGTACATATTTTCCTCAGCTGCTTTTTACCATATAATTCAGAAAAAAAAATAATTAAGAATGTAGATTTTATACTGAAGATATTTTATTTAGTAAAATTGTCTGCTTTCCTAAATCAATGTGCTGAAGAAAAATAAGAAAAATATAGTCATAACAACCAGCTTCTTAATGCATGGAAAGAGAGGCAAGAAAAGAACTGCTGGGAGTAGAAAGTATTCAAATTCTTTCCTTGATTGTGTCTGATGAAATTAAAAAATAAGACTACAGATGTCAAACAAATAGAGTTTTGAGGGATGAGGGGGGTTACATGTTTGATTTCGGTTTTTTTAATCCTATTGTCAGTTAACTAAATGGTAGGTTCTACCTTATGGAAACACTTTAAGTATAGACCTTCTGCTAATCTAGTCCATGATCTCATTACAGAAGCCCAGTGGAGGTAATGAGAAATTAATCCAAAATTAGATGTTAATTAGAAATGTGAGTGAACTGATGTGCTGCACACTGTGGGTTAGAGTAGCACTTTATACCCTGCCCTGAGCAGAGCATTTAGCAGAAGCTAAACACTCTGTAGAGATGTGGATCTCCCTGTGCATTTAGAGCAAATAAACAAGTTTGCTTCAAAATGTTTAGAGATTAGGGGTGCAAAAAAAGAAAGAAAGAAACAAAAAAGCTGTTCTTTTTTCCTCTTTTCTTTATTTTTGTGGTCTTCAGACAGCAAAAACTGGAGTAAAAAGATCAGGTTAATACAGAGATAAAACTGTTGGGGTTTTTTTACAGCAGGCTTGTGTAGTGTTTGATGTGGATGCAGAGCTGAACATGAGGGGAAAAACTAAGATGTGTCTTTGTGGGTCTAGGCAGTGTGTCAAACGAGATTTTATGACAGTTGTCTTAAAGAATGTTTAGGATAACAAGATTGGACAGGGAGAAAGACAAGCTGGTGGATCCTTAATTGTTCAAAGCAAATATTCCTTCATTAGATCATCTACTACAGCCAATTCTTTGCTGGCCAAGTGACAATGAGTGCATAGGACTTAGGCTACAGCCAGGGTACTGACAGTTCTCAACATGACACCAGACAAGAAAGAAAAAAAAGGAAACAACATTCTAGATAACTGAGAAGAAGTTTACATATTTCCCAGAATGCCAAAAATTATTATAAATTTGTCTTTATTATGTTGAATATAATTGTTTTATAAAATAATCTGCTTATTTCCAAGCATATAAGAGTCAATTACTCAACCTCTACTTCTGGTAATATACTTTTCACTCTCTTCTCATTAATCACTTGCTCCACTGAAATGAGCATTTTTTTTTAATTCCAGAACCATAACAATTAGAAATCAGAGAAATTCCAGAAAACAAAAAAAGCTAATGTTAAGAAATCACTATTTTGTATATCTAATACTCTGTCTGCCGTTTAGCCTTCTGGTATCACTGCTAACATCAAATATAGCAGATCTGCTAGAAATTTTTCCCAGCATTAAAACTCTTGGTTTTCACTCATAATAGGGTATCTCCTCATAAAGGCAGGTGAGAAAAATCCCCCTTCTGATGTAGAAAAACTTGTCTTCAGAACACTTTTGTAAGAAATGTGTAAGAATTTTTGGATTTAGTGTGGAGTTCCAAGATAAAAATGGACCAACTAACAAAATTAGGCTTTAATAATAATAATAATGGCCAATCTTCACGAACGAAGATTTGGGAAGGGCTCACCCCACGTGGATGTGCCCTCTGAGCCTGCGCAGTGGATTTTTTAGGTGAGGCACAGCATGCACAGAACTGGCCCCACCGTTTAAGTCCTAAGGTTCATTTGCCACGGCCAAGCGAGCTTGGACAGTGACAGTGAAGTCTCCTTAGGACTATCTACAGCACTCGGTACTAACCGAGGCTGACCCTGCTGAGCATCTGAGATCTGACGGGATCGGATGGCAGGGAGGCATTTAAATGCCAGGGGCGGTCCGTACAGTGAGACTCAAACTCGCGACCTAGTCGGGAGTACTCTCCACTATGCCACGGGACCGCCCCTAAATTAGGCTTTACTAACAACTTTATGGCTTTTGTACTAATGACCAGAGGCCATTTTACCTTGTAATAGAAGATTCTTTGCCCTGAAGTAAAATATATTCCAGAAAGAAAAATTATTTCCTGTCTCTTCCTTGCTCAGTTTCTATCTTTATTCATATCACAGGACTTGTTATATCAAAGTTTCCATTTTAGCTTCTTATACATATTGCATTAGTGTCATGTCCTGACTTTTTGCATCAAAAGTTAATGGGAAAAATCATTTTTCAAATGTTTAGGACATACACAAATTGTGATCCCAAGAGGAAATATCCAGACGTAGATGCCTGTTGGACTTTCAGAAAATGAGCTATTTAGCCTTTCAAAGGGATTCGGATACCCATCCACGTATAAAATTAATGAGAATTGGGCATACTCATCCCCTAAGTGGTTTTGAAAATTTGTTCTTAAAACCCATAGAGGTAAATAATGATGGCTTATTGCTAAGGAGTTTCTAGGTAATCTCAGCTCATACATCATAACAGCATTTTTTACTGGGACATATTTTATGAGAGGAATTAATTTCTGTTGTAAAAGACTATCAATGTCTGAATGACTTCTGAAACACTAAAGCTGTATGATTTACAGATATCTGTTTACATTAAATATCCAATTAACAGTTAGCTCCTTAAATCCAGCATTTTGAACGTAGCTTTCTAAACTGAATTTTCAAAAGGCATAATAGAAGTTGACAAAGGGCAAATAAAATACTAGACACTCACCACTTATCTGGGAGGACACTAATCTGGATACTCTATGGCTTTTGCAGACCTGCCATTATCACCAAAACCTTGTGCATTCTCTCTGATACATTCTGAACAGCAAAAACCTTTAGACACTCACTTGTCTCTCTTGAGACAATATATCTTCACATAACTAATTTTTCCAAGTATTAAATATGATCTCAAGTGGTTTTTGATATAGCAGTATTCTCCATGTACAAGAAATTGAAAGATGAAAACAGGCTCTAGTTTAAATAAACAAATGAATGAATAAATATATGGCTAGCCCTTTTTTAAAATTTGTTTAAGCAGTAAGGAATCTTAAGATACCTACAAGACAAATTAGTGAATTGAAGATATAATTTTGCTCTCAGTAAATCCAAAGGAAGGCTTGGATAATTCTGTTCTTTGTGTACTTCTGCCAAGAAACTGAGAATGAATGATAATTTTATGTAGTTATATAATGGTTACCACTGGCTGTACAAATAGTATCCTATTATTTTTCTTCACATTTCTTTCCTCAAAAGATTTTAAACTAGGAGTCTAATCCAAGCTGTATTGCTGCTGGCAGTGATTTCAGATTATGAGTGTCTGTATTGTATCAGCCCATTTCATATCATAACGCATTGCTGACAATGGTCCAAAACAAAAGCTTAGAGAACAAAGGTGATATTACAAAAAGAATAAAAATTACTCAGTTCATGGTAAAACTTCTTGGCTGCCATCAATTGTTAGCTCAGTTCTTCCCAAAACTGTGACGAAAACAGTAGGTGTGTGGCAGAAAAGGATCACAAGGTGTTCTCATCTCCAGTGTACAACTAGGAACTGGTGTTGTAAGGAAATTAAATAATTTTTCTAGTTCCAAACATGCAATTACAGAACATGTAGCAGCTGTTGATTTTAATGCTGACTAAATTGGCCAGTGGGTAACCTGAAACTCATATTTAGAAATATCAGTTTAGCAGACTTTAAACAGTGTTTGCAGACATCACAAAGCACTGAACTTCAGGTGACAATATAAATATTTTAAACAATAGGAATGTATTTAACTTTTCTACACTAATTTATAGTCACATCACCAAGTGATGAGACTTTGGAACTGTAGGGGGTTTTTTGGTGTTTTTGTGGGGTTTTTTTTGTTGTTTTTGTTTCTTTGTTTGTTTTATTTAGTAATCAGAAACCACCTCTAAATGATGGATTTTTTTCTATTGAACTCTTCTCTCAGGAATACATAGTGGACTACTAAACATTTTCTTTGGTATCTTTGTTTAAGTAATACTTCCTTGTAATTTGCTTGCTGATAAATATGACAGACAACAGTCCTAAGAAACAAATCATCATGAAACTGTGTCATTTTTAAACTTTTTTTTTCAAACATTGCTAATAGCTATGTCAAGTATATATCATCACATGTTTTCAATGTCAATGTTTTGGTTTCACCAGCAGATTTTTGAAGATAATAAAATGCCAAATAATAATTTATCCAAGCACCTTATTTTTTAAATTAACTTAGTCAAGTGAAAATAACATTTTTTAGGAAGAACTGAAACACCCAACTCAATGTTCTTTGAAGGGGAAAACAGTTGAGGCTTACAAAAGAAAATGCCCTAATGAAAATGCCCTAATGCCAAAATGGTCTATTGAAATTTATACCTCATTCATGGAGCTATAATTGAAAAAGAAAGAAACAAAACTACAAAACCCCCAAACAAAACACCAAACTTACTTTACTCCATGTCAAAGTTTGGATTCAAAGTAATGTACATGCACTGGGGATGAACACACGTGACATAATGGGAGGCTGAAAAGAGCAGGAACTGTTGCTTTCTCCTGAGGGAAAAAAACCCAAAACCCAAACCAAAATGGTAAGTCAAGATCTTGTGTTTTGTCTTGATTTACCCAAGAGCAAAGTGTAAAGAAAACAGAAAGGGTCTCTTCCTACAAGTGTAGTGATGGGACAGGAGGCCATAAGAGACCACAAGATATGTTTTGAGCAGGAAGTTGGGCTCTCTGACCTTTTATAGCCTATATTATAGTGAGATTCGTTTCTGAAGCAAAGTTTTGTTCAGTATTCAGTGAAAACAAAACCAGAAAAAACCCCACAGATTAAAGTACTAAATGTGTGTAAAGAAATCACAGGTTCCTGACAAAAACTGCCAAAACAAAACCCAGGGGGTGTGTCTCCCAGCACAGAACATCCTGAGTCACATCTCCTGTGACAAAAGAGGGAGGAGGTATGCTTCACCAATAGGTATTTACAATTCTTTAAGGAGGATGTTTTATTTTTTATTTCTGTATGAGGAAAATTTTAAGAAAAGAAAATCTTTTTGCTGAGGCTGCATGTTACAATATAGAAATATTAGTTAATATGGGAAAATGACTGTAAACTGATACTGATTTCTTTTCCCTGATTTTTGGTGGAGGAAGTGTCAGTATAGCACTATTTTAATGTTACAGATCAAAGTTTGTTTTTCTCTGACTGTCCAAACACCCTCTTTGGGGATCAATATTAACTCAGATATTAAACTGTCATTTTGAGTTTCCTATGGGTGTTGCAGCAATGGTGATGTTGAGGTCAGTCTGCAAAGTAAAATTAGGTCCTGGTTTTCCGTGCTGCTCATATTTCATAGTCCATCTTACTGTGGTGGTTCTCTGATGGAAAAAAGAGCTGGAATGTACTCCTATAATCACACAGATGAAAAGTATATGCAATATATGGAAACATTCATTACAATATTTGATAGTGGTTGAGGTAATCTGTTGGTGTCATTACTATTTATCTTTTTCAACCGCTCCTTTATTATTTTCCTCTGAGAGAAAATTACAATGCACCTCTCTTTCTGAAAAGCGCTCAAGAATATTTTGTTGCTCATAACTCAGGTATGAACAGAAGACAAGGTATGTATGTGGGGATTTTTTCTTTTGCTGCTTTGGTTATTTCTTTGTAGTGTAACACCCTGGCCATATGAAATGTTGAGTTTCTTCAATTTCTGTTGACCTTAGAAGGAGATGATGTCACACATCACTTTATCACCTCCAAAGACCAGGGATTTGAGGAGAAGCACTGTTGATAGTTGGCTAGAGCAGCTATTATTATTAGGTGCTAATAACACCAAGCTCATGGGTTTGATCCCTATATGGGTCACTCACTTAAGAGTTGGACTCGATGACCCTTGTGGGACCCTTCCAACTCAGAATGTGATCCTGAGTGATTCTGAGTTTCAAAACCCTTGATAGGAAATCAGTAGCACCTGATACCTTTTCATACCTCCTCTGCTCTTACAATTAAAATGCTAAAAAACTGTTTCATGCAGGAATTTTTTCTGTATTAATGACCAATTAAGAACAAAAAAACAACAAAAAACCCCCAACAACAACAACCAAAAACCAAAAAAAAACCCAAACAAGAATAAGAAGATTTTACTTTGACACATGATTATCTATTCATGGTAGAAGCTGATGGAACTACATTAGGGAAAAATATATTTTTTAAATGAACAGGAGAGGGATTGTTTTACCACCAACTGATTCACATTTATCCTTGCAGTCTGTCTTGTTAGCTGTGAGGAATTGCAGAATTTCAATATTCAGTATTAAAACGCTTCACTGGGGTGTTTTCATGACTGTAAACAAATGCAAAAAGGAAGGTGCATTTGCTTAAGTTAGGGGAACTGGAACTCCCCAAGAAATGTCAATGTTGTACCTATTTACAGTAGATTTACACATTATACAAGCAGTTCAGCCAGGTGGGATCATGCTTACTAATACTGACAGATTTACCTTTTTGTGGATATATTTTATACCCAGATGTGTACAAGTATATACTACCAAATCTTTCCATGATATTTTTGGAACAAAATAAATCAAAAAACAACTGAGGATACTTATATTCAAAGAAAGAAAAGTTTTGTTTCCCTAGATCCTGCTCAGGCCTTGGTTCTTTCTTTTTAACTCTGTAGTAAATAGAAGAGTCCTTGCCCAGTCATAGGAATTTATGTGATTTTCTATTCTGCCAACCTCTTATTCTCTGATCATTTGAACAGGCCAAGGAAGACAACTTTTCTTAAAAGAAATTATCATGGCAAAAGGTTTTGTTTTCCCTTTGGACTATGTTTGAGCTTTGAAGAGAAAGATTTAAATGTATTAGTGGAGGAAAAAAATATTCAGATCAGCATAAGTAAGAAAACTTCCATGTAAATCAGTGACATCATTCCCCAGTGGATGAAACAGTATCTCCACTAACAATGATTGGAACCTGGGCATTGAAATAAAAAATGCCACATCTTCACATCTAAACATCGGTGATAAAAACCAAGGACTCAAAGAATAATTCTTTGTTTTCTTCTTTTCCAGAGAACACTCACATTGTGAACTACCTACGTGCTTTGATGTACAAAACTGTGCTACAGTTCACAGGTGAACATAAATGTGGGGTGATGGTCCTTGATGTGTTGAGGGAAGCGCCTCAACCCCTTAGAGGGATGCTGATAAGTAATGGTGTTACCAAAGAATGGAATGTATTGAATTAGCATGGCCTTTCTTTGCTGCACCCTGTGGCACCCTGCAGACTCAAGGAGCCACCCCCTCAGGCATCTGTATCACCCCCAGAGCATTGACTCTAGTCACACGAAACCACCTAGAAAAAAAAAGGTATAAAAAGAAACAGTAAAAGCCAAAAACTGGGGAGAAAACTTCCACCTCAGGGAAGGCAACCCATGAGCTACCCTGTCTCCCCCATTTCATCAGACATTGCAGAGGTAAGCAGCCAAATTCATAGAATCATAGAATCATAGAATCATAGAATCATAGAATTGATTGGGTTGGAAAAGACCTCCAAGATCATCAAGTCCAACCCTTGGTCCAGCTCCAGTCCCTTTACTAGATCATGGCACTCAGTGCCACATCCAATCTGCGTTTAAAAATCTCCAGGGATGGTGAATCCACCACCTCTCTGGGCAGCCCATTCCAATGCCTGAGCACTCTCTCTGTGAAGAATTTTTTTCTGATCTCCGACTTCAATTTCCCCTGGCAGAGCTTGAGCCCGTGCCCCCTTGTCCTATT
>VWZD01007800.1:47412-82942 GCA_013396695.1 Sakesphorus luctuosus | reverse complement strand
TTATGGGAGACAGTGTCAAAGGCCTTGCTGAAGTCCAGATAGACCACATCCACAGCCTTCCCCTCATCCACCAGGTGGGTTACCTGATCATAAAAAGAGATCAGGTTGGTCAGACAGGACCTGCCCCTCCTAAACCCATGCTGGCTGGGTCTAATTCCTACTTTATTTTCCTATGCCTTACTAATTATAATTTGTTGTAGCTCACTGGGTGTATACGTGTTAATGGGAAGCAGCTTTATTTTTTCCTGTTGCTTTTCTTTTTGGTTACTGAGTGTGTTTGCATGTGGTGTTGAACTATTCTGTTTCTGTTTAGTAATCCTCTGTTAGTTAAATTTGTTGTGGTAGGGGTAATACTGATGGAGTGGCCTGTAAAATGTGTTTTGTGCCAGTGTCTTTTGGGGTATTTTGTACAATCCTGCAGCTAAATGTTATCACCAACCAAGTTACCTATATAGTCATTGTCACATATTGTATTTATAAATGTTATTTTCGGAGCTATTGTGAGGAAAGTTCTTTTCTTGCTATTAAGTGTAGTCTCATATCAGAGGTCAGAAACCCTTCCAACCTGTGTGCTATCTGTGTCGTCAGGCAGTGTTGGGAAACATTAGGCTTTGATTTTCTGGAGGCGCTTTTATAGCTATAAGTTCTCCCTGGCATAAGTGTGGTCTTCACAGGAAGGTCAAAAATCTTTCCAGCCTGTGTTCTGTCCAGTGTCGTCAGGCAGTGCTGGGTTCATAAAGTTTTGATTGTTCTGAGGACGCTTATAGTTATTAACTTCATATTAATACAGTTGAGACTAGAAATCTTTGCATTTCTGTCTCTCCTCCCTTTCTCGTGACAATAAACATTTCCATCTCCTATGATTTGAAAAGATGTTCAGCAGAGGACACCACAGGAATGAATCTTCTAACTTTTCACAGGATCAGTGGCCTTACAGAAGCTGACCTGGTTATCCCCAATAACACAGACATCAGATCACTGAATTGTTTTTCTTCTGCCTACAAAGACTGATCCTGTCTTCCTGAGGAGTCTTTTCATTGGGATGTAGCAGTAACGCAACTCAGGATGGTCACCAAAAGGCAACAACTATGTGACTTATAGGGTACCTTCACAGAGCAGTAAATGCTGATGTGAACAGGCTGCAATTGCGCAGGACTTTTTTTTTCTTTATTTTTTACTTTTTAATTAGTACCTTGATACCAGACAGCTCTAATACAAGGGTTCACAATCTTATGCTCCATGTTAATTCTTGTTGCTTCAAATAATGTGGCACTTCCAGATGCCCTCAGTTTAAAATCAGTGATGGGGACAAATTGCTCAAGGGTTAAGGCATTCTCTGAGCAAATGTGAATGTAGGATTTGAGAGCCTTTCCCCCTAAATATGGCATTGAATCAGATCCTCCCACACATCCCAAATGACTCTCCAAATTATGGAGCTCCTTTGCAGAAAAAATTAAGTCTGTTTGGATTTTGGAAAAGCAGAAAGTGACATTGGCCCTCAGGAGGACAATCCTGTGACAGCTTTGCTTCAGTTTGAGATTTCAGTTTTGGACTGGATATTGGAGTTGTATGCCTTTGGGAGAGGAATATCAGTTTAAAATCACCTCTGGCATCAATGTTTCTCATTCTCTTGCTCCAGGTGGTTCTATCCTCAGGACATGATTCTTTGGATTGGGTTGAGGCCCCCAAAATCTCCCCACACAAAGACCCAGCCTGACTGTCATAGTGCTTTCCAGGTTCCAAGAGCCGCCTATGCTATTGAGGTCCTAACTTCTGTGATTCCATTTCTTTATTTTATCTAACCTTCACATTTACTTTGTTAGGATGCTCTGACCTAGTCAATCTGAGATGTCTGACCTAGTACAAAACTCTGTACAGATAAGCAGTGAATCAGAATTTTATATGACTTATTGTCTTCATTTAAATAGTCAGCAGAGATGCAAAGCTTTTTGTTGTTTTTGTTGTTGTTGTTGTTTTTGTTTTTTATTTGAATTTTGTTGTTGTTTCTTTGTGGGTTTTTTCCCCTTTAATATACTTTGTACTGCCCTGCTGTAAAATATGCACAGCTTGCATTCCCCAGTAGAGCTTGATGATTTTTAGAGCTCATTTTAACATAAAGACTATTGTGATAAGAACAGGGATATGACATTTGAAAAGCCTCTTGAGAAAAAAGTAGCAAAGTGGATAGCACTGAAAAATCATTCTGAACCTGAGATAATTTGAACAGCTCTACACCAGTGTTGTTCAACTGCTATCAGTGACAGCTGCTTCAGACAGCACATTTGCTAAGTATCCAAATATATCACTGGTTGTCTTTCTCTAGAGAGACAGTCTTATCTCTGCTAGGGCTGACCCATGGAAAGGTTATTCAGGGAAAATCATCAAGAATTATATCCTGCTGGCCAGCATCACATCTCTGGTGAGTGGGAAGCCAGAGAGCATTAAGAGATCCAGATGAGACAAAAAGGCAGCAGCCAGACCCTTTTTCAGCAAATTCTACCCCATCACTGGCACCTGCATTATCCCATCGTTGTCCTCATCTCAATGAAAAAGGTGACAGACTTATGGACAGCAGGCAGTTTGAAGCATCATTGGCTGGTGTCCTCAGTGGAGATGAGGCTGTAAATGCTTGAGCTGCAACAGAAACTTTGAGAGTTTGTGGAAGGGACACTTCCCTGCCTCATGTATTCCTCTTTTTCTCTTTCCTAGACAGATAATTTGTGAGACAGTGCCTCTTTTGCCACTTTCCCCTTGAGGTCTAATAAACAGCACATACACCTCCAAGAGTGCCGGGGCCAGAGTGGTTCTTCTCTCCCAAATAAGTGTCCCTTTATATATTTCAAGAGCACATAACACTGCAGGAGCATTCGTGTAAGCAGGATGGAGGCAGAGAGGGGTATTTATGAGTAAGAGAAGCTGCTTTGAACTTAGCTAGGAAGAACATTAAATAGCATTATGTAATTTAAAAGTTTTGGGTGTCCAATAAATACACAGTGTTTTTTTTTCTCCAGCTATGAAGCAGGAATTAGGTGGTTAAATGAAAGGATGGAATTTAGTAACCAGTTTTTCAGAGATAGTCAGAATACTTAGAATATAGAAAATCTTCCACGAAATGAAGTAGCTTAAGTCCATGTCATATGTGTCAGATCTGCTACTCCTGTAAAAATGTATACCAAGGAGAAAACAAGAAGTAGCTAGGAGGTAGCAACTCCTTAAGCCACCTCCACTGCCTGATCAGAGAATGTGAGATCATAGGTATTTAAATAGCATATAACTCACCAGCTCTCCTGAGTAGCAATTTAAAAACATTGAAGTAGAAGTTTTATTTGTTTCTGTGTTCATTAACTCCAGAAAAGAGATACACTGAACTTGCAATCAATGTCATCAGTGTAACAGTCAGTGTCCCTGAGTAAATTGGGAAGAATAATTTAAGCAACTGGAGTGATGTTTCTGACTACTTTTCTATTAAGGAGTCATTCAAGAAGCATTATTTTTGCCAACCATAATGCCAAATGACTAGATCTACTCTTTAACACTTATTCTCCTCTCTGATCTACCCCCTTTGTACTGATCTACACCGTGTTTACGATATAAAACACTTTTAGCCACGTAACTTTACAGAAAAATAAGCTGATTTTCAACCTGAATGAATCTTCCAAGTAGGTTCACACTTCCTGTACTAGGATCTACATATTCTCATGCATGTACTGAAAGGGGACTAAGATGCCAGTAAGTAGACAACATGGAGAGGGGATGATGTAAACATAAGTGATGTGAGCTGCTAAAAAAAGTGGTCCTCTAACTTATCTTTAGGTTCAAAACAATATATGCCACATAATACATATATATGTATATGTGATATATATATATATATGATATTGGACTTGACAACCTTCAAACCTTAGCAAATGTCATAGTTGATGATTGTGCAGAGTTTCTTCTCGCTTGTGTTTTTGCTTGACTTATACTAGTATTCCAGCTTTCTGCCATTTTAAAACATCATGATTTCTGAGATATTAATTCAGCCTTTTTCATTCCCCTAAAAATCCATCTGGTTTTACAGGCTGCGATATTTAATGTATGTGTGATAGAGAAAGCAGGGACAGTGACAGGAAAGGGAAGAAGAAACAACAAATTTTTTATTTTTACAAATTTTGAACATTGGAAATTTTCTTCTTTCTATGACTATAGTCAGCTACACAAGCTGGTCCACTAAGATTAAATATGTTTTCCTTTACTGCTTCAAATATCACCTTCATTTCAGTTTGTAAAGTGGTTCAAGTGTAAGGAAAAATAATATTTTCCTTAGTGTTCACAATACACAAATCTCTACCAGTATGGGCATAGACTATAACTTGCTATAAGTATAAATGAGGAGGAAGAGTTGTTCCCTGATGCACTGATGCTGTTTTCAAAGTGACTTAATGAGACATACANCACACAAAAATTTGGAGGAGGATATTTACAGAGCTATTTGATCCAGATCTGTTGTAGTGTTGAGGAATAGGACATGTGTCTTCCTCTACAAGCTGGTATCTTACACTCTCCTTCAAACAAAACAACTTCAAATTCATCATTCTAGCATTCATTGGAAATTAGTTTCATGCTCTTCCAGATGAATTTCCTTACAGCTCTTCATTCCTATTTGTTTCTTCAGATCATCTATCAGTCTCAGTTATCAACAAAGGTAATAGTTTTTATCACTGGGGTTTTAGGTATCAAATTCAGCAGGCCTGCAGTAGTAATTAAGGGGAAAAATACCATTGTGCATAGGCACTTTTTTATCTCAAAATTCACAAGCCCTGTCCACATCCCCATTTGTAACATACCAATTTATTTCTCTCTTTCACTATGGGGCATTGAGTCCAAGGGACCATGGAAAAAGATGCTTCCTTAATAGCACAGGCACAATTTGACATCAGGATTTTATTCTGCCAGACAAGCTAATGGGTCATATAAGTGTCAAAGACATTACCATCTACAATTATCCCTAACAGCTTGCTTAACACAGCACATTTCCTACAGACATATCTTTCCACTTCACAGGGAGCCTTATGCATGCCAGTCTACAGCAAAAGTTATCATCTAATTAAACAAAGGTAAAATAGTCCTGATGATCCTGGGAACTGTTTGATTCAACTGCCAAACTTAGGTTTACTTAGGTCTCTAGTATAATTTTAAATCTTAGTGCTACACGCTTGGCCTCCGGCTACAGGTTTTCTGCAAGCCCTCTGTCACATCTGCCAGTTCCTGCAGATGTCTCAGGTATTCCGTGTATCAGCTGGCTCAAACCCTGATGGCTCTGTTAAGATAGAGCTTAATCTTACCTGCCTTATAGACTGTTTTTCGATGATGAAGGAAAGATTCACAGCCTAATGAATTAAGATTAGTCTTAATGTTGGTTTTCAGAGGTCAGAGGTTGAACATGGGGTGCCAGGTACCTGAGTGAGCTCAGGACTGATTTCTCTGGCCAGCCTGAAAATATCTTCCATAATCTTCCTCTACAAACTCTTTCTCTCTGCTCCCAGTCTAGGGGTTTAGCTGCCTGTATTCAGGGTCAGCCTTAATATGATGCAGCTAGAGAAAACTTTGGTGGAAACAACTAGGTCATGAGAAAGTCCTGTGGGAAACTTTATCCAGGATTTTGACCCATTCTTATACTTACTGCCCTATTCAGAAGGTGCATTTTAATCCAGCCTTTGCCCTTGGTCTTTGACTGAGCTACCCTGCAGGTGTGTCCATGCCTGGCCTTGCACCTACAGATTCTGACTCGATGGCTTGAACTCAGACCTGACTTATCATTAGGCCTAACGCAGTGACTGTTGCTCTGTGCTGCCCCTAGTTACTGTCACCAGAGGTCTCTGTTCTGGGTTAGATCCTGTGGGACTGTACCTCTTGTCTTCAAGAGCAGTGCCCTGCTTGCCTGGCTGTCACCTCTGGCTCATGGCTCCCCTTCCTTTCCAGAGCAGTCCACTTTCACTGCTCTCTGATGCAAAGTGTAAAGGACATGTCCATTAAAAGGTCTGGAAATCATGTAATGTCTGTCACCAGCTTCAATTAGAGCAGTATATTTGCAGAACAGACTCAAGAAAGAGCTTCTGTCCAGGAAGAAAGCAAAACTATTCTTGCCATATCTGTGCACTTTTCCTCATTTTGCTGTTGCTGTGTGGCAAGCACAAACATAAGGTATGATTCAGATTAAACAGCGTTAACATATCAAGCAGTAATCTAGTGATAATTTTTGAGAAACCAAACTTGTGACTTGTGGTGACATCTTGTGCTTTGCCTTTCCTCTTCACACACTCACAGAAGAGAAAAGTAATATGACAAAGTGGAAATATAATCCTGAAAAAAGTGTTGGGCCACTTCCATCTCCTGACAGTGGCCACAAAAAGAGACATGCTGGAGCTTAGAAAGGAGATTGGCAGATCATGGCCACTGAAAATGTAAAACACTTCCAGCTGAACTAATCTAGTCTAACTCTATTCCATTCTATCCAAGTCTACTTTAACTACCTTTGTTTAATAAAAATTTGCATTAAAGAAATAACCATTTGACCAAGGGACAGTGTTTGACAGAGCAATTCTAGCACATGTTTTACATATATGACAGCAATGAGATGTAGCCAGCAGACAACATTATTTTCCCTGTCTGAAGACGTTAGGACAATTCTACCTGCCTCCTGACAAATCTTGAGGCAAAGGAAAAGCAGTAATTTCACTTTTAGCAGTGACAAGAGAAACCACCAAGATTGGGATGGGTCTTTTCCCTGACAATTCCGCAGTAAAATGGCAGCTATTTGTACATTTAGAAAACAAATTGAATGCCCATTACACAACTTGCAAGTGCTCATGCCACATCTTATCCACGTGAAAATCCACCCCTGCAAATGCAGATATAATTCCCATGCCTTTCATTCCTTCTATTACTGTGCTCTGGGAGTGACCGAGCTGCTCACTTGAGAGGAAAAATGGAGTGAAGGAGGGGGAAGAAATGGATTGGATGCTTATTTTTTTGGTGAATGATTATCATCCTTCACTGACAGATGATTTCTACTAAGGTCACTGAGGTTTGTACTCTCAGATAATCCCTATTCTCTGGGCAAGCACAGACAAAAAGTAGTGCAGGGAATAAGGATCTGGGAATAATATAGGAACTGCAAACTTTCAAAACAACTTATTATGCTTCTCAGACGAGACACAGAAGAACTCTGAGGGTGCATGAGTAACTGACTCTTATGAGAGCACCAAATCGAAGGAAATGTCTCTGCTCATCCTAACAAGAGTAGGTCTCATATATTAACACGGTACTCACTGGAATGGCACTCACCTACAACATCCGAATTTTGAGTTCATGGGTAGGTATTGTAGCTTTTTACTTTCTGGGTTTGCTATGTTAAATATTCCAAAACGACATTATGGAATTGCCATGCTTGTGTGGTAATAACACCTGGTCATTTGGTGGGCTGTGGAGAACACTGTGGATCAGTCACCAGACTAAAGAAATGCTATGGGGATTTTTTATAGCCTTACAGCCATATACACCATTTTTTTTAAGGCACATTTGCATCATATAGTAATCCATGGTCAGCACAAGGAATAACTTTTATCATCATTGGGTCCTCTTTTTATGTTTGTCTCAACTAAATCAAGGCTCTAAGCCCCACACTAAAGGGTGTATTCTTTGGGCCAGACCTCAAGGTTAAATTACACAGCGTTTAATCCAGGGCGTAGTCAAACTCCCTGCCCCTGATCCGGTCACACTAGCTAAGACTGGGACACAGAGATCAGTTGATCAAAGCCTTGGCCTGTTGTCTGCAGGTGATTTTTCCAGATGATTATTTCCAGCCTGGCATATGCCAAATGGTTAAAGGCAGTAAAGGGTCAGCAAGCCTATTGTAAAAATTTTGGCAGTCAAACTACTCAGAGAGACAGTGATGAATCTTCAGTGAATTGCTGGGTATTTTTAAGGCCAAAGCCATGTGTAAAAGGAGACATTCCCTCTGCAATATCCAAGAGCTGGCTAAGTAGCTCCAGGAGGACAAAGCGGCATTAACTACCACCTGTTCTGAAACATCAGTGGTCACTGCAATAGAAATGGAGAGACATACAAGTACCAGGGTAATTTCTTAGCAATCAAGTTCAGTGCAATACCATCCCTCTGGCTCAGGAGCAAAAGGAGGAGACTTTATGATTCACTGGTATTCATCTAAAGTCAGTACTGCTTAGCGTCAGGATTAGAGCTGCTACTGACACATGCTCTTGGGAAAGAGATGCTGAGAGGAACAAGTGAAAATTCCTCTGAGTTTGGAGAGTTTAACCCAATGATCTTATTGTTATTCTTTCTTCGAGAGTGCACTCTGCTGTCACTTACAAGCCTAATGCTCTACATTCTCATGCTGGCTTTTACTGAGGAATCCTGAAGCATTTTACAGCATTAGTGGATTAAGTTTCACTGCACCCAAAGTGAGGATAGTAAGTGGTATTAATTGCAGTGATATTTGGTTGCTATCTCTCCATAATAGGAAGGGTGTCACTTTAGATGGCTTAAAGCCTTGAGTATATTTATGATACTGTCATTCTACAGATGGGGAAAACAGAAAGAGATGTTTGCCCTGAAATACTTCTAAGTCACTGGCCAGTCTGGGAACAGGGTGCAACCTGGCAGACTCTTCCAAGCTCTGAATTTCAGCCCAGGCCCTCCATCTTTCTGTGAGTGTTTTTCACAGAGAAAGTACACTTACTGTACAATCTGAGGACATTTTTACCATTTAGTAAAAGAAAGGGGGGAACCAACACCAACAACGAATCCTAATGAGTATTTTGGCACCTGGTTAAGATTTACTCTTTGAAGTATTTCAAGAGCTGGGACTCAACTGCTAAGACTTTTATCTGGGTTTGGACTGCACAATATTTACTGGTCCATAGTATCCACTCTGAAAAGTGTCAAATCCACTTTTTTACTGGAGATTTAGCGAAGGGACACCTTATTGTAGCCTTTTAGTACTTTACAGAGGGCTTAAAGGAAAGATGGGGACAGAAACAGGTCAAAGAGTAATGCTTTTAAATTGAAGGAGGATCAATCTAGATTAAATACAAGGAAGAAGATTTTACAATGAGGGTGGTAAAACACTCCAGCAGGTTTCCCAGAGATGTGGTAGATGTCTCATCCCTGGAAACATTCAGGGTCAGGTTGATTTGGGCTCTGAAACACCTTATCAAGTTGAAGATGTCCCTGGTCATTGTAGGGACGTTGGACTAGATGGTCATCAAAAGTCCCTTCCAACCTAAACCATTCCATGATTCTATGATTTAGCCTTATAAAGAAGCTCAGAGGTATGCTTCAAAAATAAATAGGCGTTATATTTTTAATGAACAAATTGTCCCGGGTTTAGGGTTTAGGGGAGGCCTAAATTTAGGCTTTGATTTTCAGAGCAGGCCTTGCATTATCAGCTGGCTCGAGCTGGATCAGGCCAGCTGGCAGCTGACTTCTACTGGCCAATGGTATTCCATATCATATTCCTAACAGAAACCGACCGTGGGAGGGCAGCTTCTCAGAGAACACATCACACACAACGTGGGGGTGAAACAAAAAAGCCTTTATTCAATGGAAGAATCGACTTTTAAGGGGTCCGTTTGGGGAAGGGCTTAAACAGTGTGGAACCTCAGGGGGGATTGGATGAAAGGGGCATTGGTAACTGTTAACATCCAATAAGAACAGAGGGAGAAGGTCTGAGGGGAGGGCTCTGGATAACTGACAACCAGGATAACAAATGAGGAAACACTCATAACTGAACAATAGGGGCTACAGGACTGTGCAGGGTGTAGCAGCCACGTGCAGGGGGCAGGGGATACAGAACTTCTTGGAACTCAAACCCATATAGAGAAAAATGCATTAATGATATATTCCAACAATAATTCCTGCATGTGTAGTTGGTCAGGCCCTCTGAGTTGAATTTCAGCTTTTCCTCACATATTCCACCATCATCTCAAATATAAACACAGTGGAGGAGGAGGTGCTTGTCTCCTTCTTTCATGTTACTTGACTGGGAAGGACGTGTGTGTTGCTCTGGGGAACCAGGCCTCACTGCTGCTCGCTGCCACTTTTGCTGTTGTTTTGGTTCAGGAAAGTAAATATTCTTATAGTTAGTTTTTTCTCCTCTCTTGCCGGGTGTCTCTTGGGAGCTGTCCAGAGTGGTTGTGATTTGTGATTTGGGTTGATGGAGAATGGGAAGTTACTGTTTCTTTTTACATTTGTATATTTCTGTTATATTGTAGTTTACTTTTAACTTTCCCTCTTACTATAAACCAGTTAAGTTAAAGTTCTGGAGGGGTTTCCCCTCCCATTTCTCAATGGGGGAAGGGAGCTTTATGGCTTTTGTTTATACTTGGCATTTTGCCAAGGTTTTAAACCAAAACGCAAATAATTATAAGAAAGTTTGGATCTCACAGGAACATCTTTTCTTACTCTTCTTTCAGGGTCTTCTTCACATTTTGCCTCTAAAAATCTGCTTTCCCTGCACCTATTTATTTTTGTTATGTTACGATGCTGTAAAACACAACAGCTTTAATTACTTATCCTTTAAATTCTTTTAAACTCCTGTTCTCTAACCTGAGAAGTCAGTAAAATTGTTGATTTCATCTCCTGGGTAATTTGGTTATTACTGAGTTGTGTTTTGTATTTCTTTGCTTCTTTATGCCTCTGAGAAACTAGAACATGATTTAACAAGATTAAAATCAATGAATGTCTGTTCAGAGACCAGTGCTTATTAGACTAGGTGTCATCTATCTTTCAGCTGGAAGTTTTGTGAGTGTGTGAACCTCTGTGGATAACCCTAAGATGCTAACATCTGCACAAAATGATTCTGTGAAAGCTCTATATTTCTTTCCTTATTTCTTCTCCTCTAAGTTTTCTGCCTGCTGCAGAAATCTGGTTTTCAGCTGAGAGAAAGGGGGAAGCAAGTGAGAATGAATATCAGTCTGACAAGAATTATATCACTCTGTGCTAACAGAAACCTCTGTGGCCTGCACAGATTTCTCTACAGTTTTGAGCAATAAATCAGATCAGAGAATCACAGAATGTTTTGGATTGGAAGGAACTGAAAGAACATTAAGTTCTGAGCCCTCTACAATGGACAGGGAACCTTCTACTAGACCAGGCTGCTCAGGGCCCCATCCAATGTGGTCCTGATACTGCCAGCTCTGGGGGCATCCAAAACTTCTCTGGGAAACCATTTCCAGCATCTCACCACCTCACAGTGGCATCATAGAAGAGGGAGAGGGAGAGGGAGAGGAGAGCTTTCCTTAGTGTTTTATCTTGAGCATCAACTGATGTGTTAAGACGTATTGCACTAATGATCAGGGCTGTTTAGATCATCCAACAGTGGAAGAAAAGTTGGCTGATATCACACGTTCAGGCTGTCTGTTAAGAATATTTTCTATTGTTGCCTCATCTTCTCTAACAAATATTAAAACTCATTAAAGAAATAAGGTTTATTACATATAAGCTATTTTCCTGCCCATGCAGTTTGTGATACTAACCAATCTGAAGTTATTTGTGGCTTCATTAAAAAATATAAAGGTTATTTTCCATTTTGACTCTACTTTGCAAGAGGAGTGCGCAGCATTTTGGAATTGCCCTGCTATTTTACTCTCAGGAAATTCTGGTTCGCATTCTTTTATTTCCTTTTAAAATAGCCTCTTCCTGAGCTGTTTCAGTAAAAGGCCTGAAGGGTTTATTCATCCCCATCAAATTATATTTATTTAAACTTTGAGCATAAAGAAAATACAAGCATAAATAGGAACCAAGCTGTCAACTTGACTCATCATTTACAGTTAACAGGATTAACTGGGTATAGCAACCAATGTGAAAAACATCTCAGAGTACTGCCACAGGATAACCAGACATATTTTTGTATTGACAACCTTCTCCCTTCTTGTCCCTCTCTCTGAATATTATTTTTGCTGTTTAATTAAATAATATAGTGTTTCTTTAGAACTGTCTCAAATTAGGCATTTTGTTGCTTATATTTTTCCATGACACTATAGTGAAAAGTTCTTAAATACGTAAGTGAGGATTGAGTCCTAACTATGTTATGCTCAGACTTTATGCTTGGAAAAAAGTCATGAATATAAATAAAATGTAGGTAGTGGAACTGATCTACAAACTTATTTCATGTAGTCCATCAGACACTCTTGAGATGGTAAGAACTTCTGAGTATTGCTCAGCTGTGGTAGGTTTGATATATATATCACTGGGGCAGAAGGAATTGCTGGAGTTGAAGTCAGCTAATTGTACTCTTGTTGGTTAAAAATCAAATATCATATAAGGTAAAAAAGAGAAATTATGTTTCATAGAATGATGTATCTGATTGGAATCAACAGAGGATATTGTGTGATTTTGATGGGATTTGAAACCAAACCAGACCATTCTCGGCAGACATGATGCTCTGACATAGCTGTCAACAGATAGTGCTATTCAGTTATGTGTGTGATCACCTGACTTTCTATGTTACTGTTATTTCTTCTACTTCAAACATTTCTGTAAAGAGAAACGTGGGGACCACCCCAAAAGTCCATTCTATCACAGTATCCTTCTCTCTGAAAATGGTCTGTATCAGCTTTTGAAGAAAGAAAAAAACAGAAAATAAGAAAAATAGGAAATAAAGAGTTAGTTGTTATAGTGAAAGAGAAATTTTGCAAATATGAAGACCAACAGGGCCCTTTAGACTCTCCTTAACATCTGATACTTTTCCTTCCTTCCAGGACCTGACTCAGTCAGGTCTGTAATATACAACCTGTACTACATTCAAAGGGCTATATGGCTACTTTCAAAACCAGCAGAAATAAGCCCAAAGCATTACTGCATAAAATAACACACATTAGCAAATGCAGTTGATTGCAGGTGCTTCTGTATTTCTGAACAAAAGCCTAAACAAGGCCATGCTGGGTTTTGTTCTGTACTTCAGAGGCTTAGTCAGAATTTGAATTGAATTGCATCTGTGCACAAGGGTTGACAATACATCCTTTTCCTGTGATTAAAAATCAAAACAATTTGCTTTTCTTTTAATTAAAAAAATCACAACTAGCCTGAGTGCTTAGCCATATTTAATCACTGTGTTCCTTATTAGAACAGCAAATGACAGAGTGTTTGTCGCCAGATGGAGGAATTATGATGATATTCCTTCAAGTTCTCCCCACAGTGCCTCAATGCCCCCTTTGAGGAGCTAATGCTTTTCTTGACTTGTGACCTTGAATGTAGAAATTTCTCTACAGACTGAAGCAGTAATGTATATTCTTTCCCTTTGTTGGCTTACTATAACTAGGAGCACAGATGTCTTTAATTTTACACCTAGACAGTAAGTAGGGATGCACTCATTACCTGAAAATTAAAGAATGCAGAATGTCTAGAAGGCATAAAATGAGCTGTTAAATATCAGCTAACAGGGCTTGTGAAATGGTAGCCTTTCAGGAGAAGGTTTTGGTTTCAGTGTCTGAATATGAAATCACTGGATAAAAGAATTTGCCAGAGGTGAAATATGTATGGGAATAACATGTTGTTAGGGGTTATAGACCAAAATTCCTCCCCTCTTGAGCCAGACCAATTAATTCCTGTATTCGCACATCGTGCTGCCTTTTGGAGATACCTCAAGATGGAGACTAGGCTGATGTGAACATTGTAAAGTCCAACAAAGAAAAAGCTTTGTTCTTCTCCCAGAGAGGAATTTTACCCTGCAGCAATACCTGCTGAAGAATGATCAACTGGAAAGCAGCTTTCCAGAAAAGATTCTGAGGTCCTGCTGGACAACAAGTGATCCAGCAATGTGCCCTTGCAATAAAAATACCCAAGAGTTTCCAGGGCTGCATTAAGAAGAGCACTGTCAGCAAGTCAAGGCACTAGGAAGACCCACCAGGAGCACTGAATCCACTTGTGGGCTCCACAGTACAGGAGAGACATGGACATACTGGAGAGAATCCAGTGAATCTGAAAAAAAGGATGAAGTGGCAGAAGATCTCTCCTGTGAGGAAAAACTGAGAGAGTTGTGGTTGTTCAGCCTGGGAAAAAGACGGATCAGGGGAATCTTATGTGTATAAATACTCAAAGGGAGTGTGCAAAGATGACAGAGTCAGGTTCTTTACAGTTACGCCCAGTGACAGAACCAGAGGCAATGGGCACAAACACACAAGGCTCCCTCTAAACAGGAGGGTACACCTTTTTACTGTGAGAGTGATTGCCACTGGCACAGATTGCCCAGAAATGTTGTGGTATCTCCATCACTGGAAATAAAAAATTGTCTGGGCATGGTCTGGGCAGCAATCTGAGGTGTCCTTGCTTGAGCAGGGAGGTTGACCCAGGTGACCACCAGAGGTCTTTTCTAACAGTAGTGTTACTCTTCAATGTCATCACTGCATAGAATAGGGTTGGGTTTTGGTTTGGTTTGGTTTGGTTTTGTTTTATAATTAATTGTCTTAAGCATTTTCATTTAACAAGAAAGACTTCTTCTTATAACACCTCGGTAAGGAAATAGTATACCATCTGGGCATCATTATGTACAATCAGTTTGTATTTTGAATCACACAGAAATGTTTTAGCACCCCATGTTTTTCCTTAAAAGTACAAACCTGGCTGTTCCTCCAGAAAAGGCTGTTTCCTTTATGTTCCCCCTTACTGTGTTGACAATGTCCTAGACTTTGCTGGACCCTGATTGTGCATTTATTACATCCTCAGGGACATCCTGCCTTACCCTTAGAAAGTCCTCCTCTTGCAGAGATATGACCCTTTTCAAAAAGAAGTATCTTGTCATGGGCAATTTTACAATACAGATTAAACCGCACGTTCAAGAAAGTAGCATGTTTAAAGTAAATAGTAACAGGGCTTAGGAATAAATCTGTGAGGCCACTTGTAAGAAGCAATGATAAATACTGAGAGCACTGGCAAATTAGAGAGCTGACTCCAAAATAATAAGAGGAACCACACAGGATCCAGTTGCTGGGGGAGACCAGTGGGATTAGTCACTATAGCAGCTCCAGCTACTTCAGTGAGGAAAAAAAAAAGTGTCCAAATCTACGAAAATCATCTGGACTTCTGGAAATCATTAAGCTTGCAGAACTCTTAGAATTTTCTCATTAATTGGAATCACTTATAACAGGCACTGTCAAATCTTTCTCTGAATTAAAAAAATTATATTAACATCCTAACATTAATGATGTTTTATAATAAGGAATAGATTTAATCCCAATACTTAATGATGTTTTATATGAAGTGATAATTTAAAGAAGGAAGTGTTAATGGACTTTGTAAATACTTCAAGGACATTTTATTGGATGCACAAGAAGCCATGATTTCACAAACAGAGAATCTTTCATTACACAAAAAAAGGTCTTGATTAAAAGAAAAGGTGAAAATGACTATTCTAGTTTAATATACAATATGATATGGAAAAAGAGCCACTCTAGTATAATGAATTCAAATAGAATATTTAATGCAGGCAGCTGATAAAGAAAGCAAAACCATCACTGAAGTTTAAATGGCCCAGTAAAAATCATGGGTCATGGCCCAGTAAGTAGGTATATTGAAGTGAAAGTGAGCTCCTAAGTAATCTGTTCTTCCCCTGTTACATTTGAATGGAAATGTAAGAGGTAAGAATGAACAAGGAAAAATGTTCAATATATATTTTTTTCTTTGTGTGATGCTGTGAATAAAACAGAAACCATAGCATTGCTAATAAAAGTGGGTAAAAGCAACATTTGCTGAAATGTGAGATTTTTATAGCTAGAAACGTCTCATAAGATCTAATTTGAGACTTCTTGAGTGAAAAAAACTAGCTTTGTTTGTACCTTTAACAGACAAATTTTGCAATAGCTGAATGTTGTTTGACTTCAGTCCCAGAGAAAACTGTAATGATAAAATGATTATCCAATACACAAAGCATCAAACCTCATGATTAACATCTATCCATGTAGCTCATCAAATAAACCTGTCATTTTTGTGATCATAGTATGACTGCTGAAAATAATTTCCATAGGAATCCAAGAACGAGTCTTTTTTACTATCCCAAGAGTAAAACAATTGAGTTTGGATTACCTGGGGAAAAGGAAAAAGAGATAAAGTATTCTGTTAAGAAATAAGTCTGAAACTGAATATCGCTATATCTGGGGTTAAATATCAAGATGACAGGAAAACTACTTTAGGACAAGGGCAATTGTGGGAAAATAAAACATTATTATAATTAATAAATTTAAGCTATTAATTAGAATAAGGTTTTGAATTTTAACAGTAATGAGGTTTTGATACACTAGGCTAATTGCAGTAGTCAGACAAATATCCTCCTTTCCCTGTGGAGCAGTCTGTAGCATATATTGCATAACATCATTGTTTGTGACAAAATAAAACTGTAGTCAATGACATGAAATGTCCCTTCCCATTCCATGCTGCTATAGTTCATCCATCTGATCAAGACAAACATATTGATTTAGCACACTTGGATTTCTGCAGGGCATTTGAGGAAGCACTACACAATATTTTACTTTCTATGGAACAAATAATGCATCAAAGGTATTAATGTCACTTGTAGCAGCTGTTAAAGGGGAGTCATGAATGAACTGACTGACTTAGAATGTTCATAGTAAATTTCTTAATAATTATATTAAATATTTGCAGATAAAGCTTGAAGATAAGGGGAAAAAAATTGGAACAAATAACAAAGACATGCTTCTTCAACAGAATATTGAAAAGTATCTCACAATTGTTTCCCAGTGATCAGCTACTCAATAACATGTGCAAGAGCAGGAAATTCATCCTGAATTTACTTGATTGGGGATCTTACAGTGGAAAGTGGTAAGTCATAGAAAAACTCCTCTTTTGTTCAACAAGAGAATATCATCGTAACATACTGGCAGTGAAGCACTATAACAGAAAGGACTAATATTGTCTTCAGAAGTGTAAAAAGTGGGACTGTCAAATAAAAATAAAGAAATTGCCTTCTCTCTGTACAAAATCTGTCAAAATCCTCAACAGTTCTATGGTGTAGACTTTTAAATGATGCAGAGAAATGCTCATACAACAAGAAACAGGGCAGGAGGACAGCAAAAATGCTCTATGGATCATATTTTATGCTGAAAAACTTTAGGAGCTCAGTCTATTCAGCTTATTAAAGAAATCTGGTTTGGCAATGTATTGCTAATGAGGTGAATGCAGAGAAAAAATCACAACAGGATTCAGTGAACAGTGAGACCCATTTAGGTTTGTGTATCTCCGAGTTGGGAAAAAAAAAAAAAAAACAAAAACGCACAACAAACCCCCAGAAATTATAAAGCACAGTTTCCAAGCAATTAGATTAATCAAGCACTGTAATAGTTCAGAAGGAAGAACAGCAAGGTCAGAAGGACTGGTGCCAGGAGAGGTTTGAGTACACTGATGACTGATGTGCTTTACACAGTCATGTACACTGATACAGGGTTTTACCTCCAGGTAGTCGGTCGTCCTCAGTTAATTGGAGATCTGTGTACCCCTGGTGCACACTGAAGTCAATCCTTCTCTGCACCAAGCAAATGATCCATATTGTATCATTTGCTTATTAATCCTATCCCACTACAATATAAAAAAATATGGATATATTCCCAAGGAAAATAGTACATATAAACCTGCTTTTCTAGTTTCCCTTTATTTTAATATCTATAAATAAATAGTTTGTATTTCATTACTAAAGGAGACCTCTAACATAAATCAGATTAACTGCAAGCCTATATTTTTCAGCTTTCTTCTCTGGGAGCCAGACAATTAACCCAAATGTAGAAATCTGCACCATCTATACATGATAAAGATGTATTATTCCATCCCGGTAACTAATCTTTCTAGGTTTGCATCTATGTACAAAACACAGATGACAAAACCACAACATTTGTGGTATTTTGATTGGAGAACTTTATGGATTTAAGGCATGCAAAATTCAATTCCAAGAGTTCTGCAGGAATTTAGAGTATGTGAGGTGAAATAGTATATATGACAGTAGAAACTGTCGGTGGTGGAAAGCTTGAGACTAATTATTAATATTTGAACCTTATATCCTTTTGAAGAAGGTTAGGTGTCTTTCTATATATTTGATCATGTAATTTTATTTCTGGAGCACAAAATACCTATTCCTTTTGTACTCAGAAGGAAAGGCTATGGTCCTGGTAGATACATGTGGTCTCTGCATCTTCTCCTTCCCTTATAGATCTTACAGAGGTTATACATGTCTTTGGAAAGCTCATATTTTTTACAGTTTTGGTTTAAAACAACGACCAGAGATATGGCTTATGTTTCTCTTGGTAACTGATGAAAGTCAAGGGGAAATAAATTTTATGCAAAATAAATTATATGATATTTAATGAGGTTTTGGTTTATGTTTTGTTTTGCTTGATCTTGGTTTTCCTTATCACCAAAAATTGGCCATGTATCCTATAAGTCAGAATATTTCCTTCAAATACTTGATTTGCTCATTTATCATTAGATGATGTTGATAATAATAATTTTAAAAAAATTAAATTAGGGATGTGTTTTCCACATGTTAAACAAGCTAACTAACAGATACTCTGAAATTTTGTTGCTTTGGATAAAGAACTGCATTTTGTTTTATAGGTCTTCTGCAAGCCTTGCAGCATGCATGAGGGCCCTTTTCTCTGTCTGTATGATGTCATGGGTAAGAAACATTCTATGTTGCATCTGGATGATGGAGTTTATTTAAATAAGGAGGTAGCAGTTTTTCCCTACCTGGTTCTCTAAGCTGGCCAGGCCCTAAATCTTCTCCCCTGCAATAAGATCACTGCTGGTCTATCATGCTCAGTCACCAGGTCGTGTTAGTCCAAGCTGTGCTGCTGCTCCTCTGATAGTCACTGGTCACAGATGCTACTGGCTGAGGTTCCTGGATGTCCTCAGGGTCCCATTTCAATGCATCTCATCCATCTCCCAGATATCCTCCCACTTCCAGGGTATTTCTAGGACCTATATCTTCTTCTTTCTATGCTCTTTCTTTCCCCTTCTTCTTCTTTTCCTTTTATCACCACTTCTTCTTTCCAGATTCTAAGCGTTGTGTTTTCTGAGTCTAAAGAGCTAAGAGCAAAATCATAACATGGGATCAGTCTCTTAACTGATTGCACTTTCTTATGTCCCAACAAGATCAGGACACTATTGAAATTTGAACTTCCAAGAAGTTTTCAAGAAGAAACCTGAGCCACAAGATATTTGATGTCAGAACTTGAAAGTTTCTTGCTGAGTGAGATCAGACCAAATGATAAAAGTGACCTTAAAATCCCTCTATCTATGAGTGTACCAGATGTTATCTCACCATGTGTCTTTTTTTTTTGTTTGTTTTGCAAGGTCTCAGAGTAGGCAGAACAAAATCCATTATTTTGTGCTCTTTCATTGCAACATTGCTTCCCACATTACTTATTTTTTAATTGATTATCAACTCCAGATTTTAAATATTATTATTTGATTGTGGTTTTGCGATTTTTTAAATACTATTTTCTTTAAGTTTATTACCTCACATTTTCCCAAGGTAAATGCAATGTAATTTCTTTTGCATTCTTCCTTCTTCTTGGTGATATTTTTTTCTTTTTTTTTTGATTTACTGATGTTTCCAAGATCTCTCTGAGTTGCATTTTTTCAGAACTTCCTGTAATATCATCTTTGCATAATCACTAGAGTTTCTGCAAAAGAACTCCAGCATATCAGCAGTCTTCTAATCATGTTCTTATTATGTTGAAATTGATCATTTTGCATTTTCCATGATTCCTTTGGATAGTTTTCCACACAAAATTATGTTTATGTAAGCTGATTCACAATAAAAGGTCCCATCAAAGAACCATGGATTTGCAGAACAGTTGACCTTGCAAGGCACCCTTAAAAATTGCCTAGTCCCAACCCAGCACTGCACATGGCACTCTAGGTCTTTTTCACTAAAACAGAGGGACAGCATCCTCTCCCGTGACCTTCACCAAAGGAAAGTTGTACCTGACTTTTCTGGTGGTTTCTATGATGGAGTGACACAATCAGTGAATAAGGGAAGAGGTACTGATGCAATCTACCTGGACTCTTGTAAGGTCTTTGGTATGGCCCCACACTACATTCTTGCCACTAAAGTTCAGAGATAAGGGTTTGGTGGATAGACTCTTAGGTAGATAAGGAATTGGCTGGATGGCCATATCCAAAGAGTTACAGTCAATGTTTCAATGTCCAAGGGGAAGCCCATAATGAGTTGTGCTTATTAAGGGTCTGTACTGGAACCACAACACAGACAGTGGGATTGAGAGCAGTTTCAAACTGAAAGAGGCTTGGTTTAGATTAGCAGTGAGGCAGAAATTCTTATAAGGAGGACAGTGAGAGAGGGAACAGGTTGCCCAGAGACATTGTGCATGACTCATCCCTGGAAGAGTTCAGGTTCATGAGGGACAGGGCTTTAAACAACTGCATCTCGTGAAAGAAGCTCCTGTCTGTGGGAGGTGGATTGTGGTAGATAATCATTAAATGTTCCTTCTAACACAAACCATTCTGTGATTCTGTGATTTACTGGCAATGCTCTTCCTACTGCAGCCCAAGAGGTATTTGGCCTTCATTGCTGCAGGGGCACACTGCTGGATCACACACAGCTTGGTGTCCACTGTGATTCCCAGGACCTTTTCTGCAAAGTTGCTTTCCAGCTGTACTGGTATACAGGGTTATTTTTCCCCAGGGACAGGATCTTGCACTCTGCCTATGCTGGGTTTCATGAAATTTCTGTCAGCCCATTTCTCCAGCCTGTTGAAGTTCCTCTGGGTGTCAACACAACCCTCCGATGCATCAGCCACTCCTTCCAGTTTTATATCATCTACAGACTTGGTGAGAGTGCACCTTAAAGAAGAACTTAAACAACACTGACTCCAGCATAGATCTCTTGGGTACTTCACTATTAACTGGCTTCCAGTTCAACTTCTTCCCAACCCCTTGTGCCCAGCTGTTCTTCCACTTTTCAGCCCACCTCACCACTCTTTTATCTTGTCCTTATCTTATAGATTATCCGAGGAAGTTTTGAGTGACCATGTCAAAAGCCTTGCTGAATTCTAAACAACTACTGCTCCCCTCTTGCCCTCTGAAACAGAACTTGTAGAAATCTATCAGGCAGGTCAACCATGATTTTACCTTCATAAAACTCTGTTTACTACTCCAAATCACCTTCTTCCCCTTCATATATGTGGAAATGGTTCCTAGCAGGATTTGCTTCATCATCTTACCAGAGACTGAGATAAAGCTGACAACTCTGTATTTTATAGATCCTCCTTCTTGCTATTCTTCAAGAAAGGAGTAATATTTTTTTTTTACCTTCCAATCGTCAGGAACCTCTCTTGATCATAATAATCTTTAAAGATAAGCCAAACCTGCGACAATAATCAAGATTGGCTTTATCAGTTTATCTCCCTCCTTGTGTGAATTATTATACAAACACTTCAGTGGGGATCCTAGTCATGGATATTTCCCTGTAAAGGTATGAGAGCTGTCCCCTCAGTGATATCCTGTAGGCACTTCATAATTCCTGTGCATATTCTTAGGGTGAAGCCCCTTCAGCCCTGTGTTTGTTTTCAAGGTCTCTGTTCCACATCACACTGCACACTTTGCTTGTCAACTCAGTTCATGCTTTCCTCACTTCTTTGTGTGTAATCATCTCCCTTATCACATTGCATAAAATAATTTTGGATCAACTCATTCTGCTCTCCATAGTGGTATCGTCAGCTTACCATTAGTTTTTACTGCTTTACTCAGTGCAGTTTATGGAGCACACTTCAAACACAATACAGGAGCTCTTGAAGTACTGCAGCAAGTATGTACATTTATGTTTGCAAAGTGGAGCCAAAATGTTTGATGTTTTTTCTTATAGGACTGCTGTCCTGAGACCTTGTACATGTTGTCATCACAAAAATGCAGTAATAGTAGAGGGCAAAGGGAATAAGCCATTATATAAATATATTTTAAACTCTCCATAATGTAGTTATTCTAGAAAAAAGTTCTGCTGACAAAGCCAAATAACTCTTCACTTGAAACACCAGTCACCGCAATGTAGAAAGACCAAAATAATTTCATAGCTATGTAATATTTTTCTGGATCCTTTCAACAACCATTGTAAAGTTTGCCCAAAAGTGTTCTATAAAAGCCATGAACATTTTTTTTCCCAAATAATTCAGGGCTTACAGCTTTGTTGATATTTGGGATAAGGGGACATATATCTAGTTAGTTAGTTACTTATTTTTACTATCATCCATAAAATAAATAATGAATTGTACATCAGAAAAAACAGGCTTTCAAAACCTGGAAGAAAAATAATATCACAGTGTCTGCAGCAGAAGGGTTTTTTTTGTGTGTGTTTGTGTGTGTGTTTATTGCTTATTTTAGTTGTACTGGGGAAGGAAGAAATAAACATGTCAGAATTCATCAGAATGTCTTCATTTAATCTTAAAAAATATACAACACAACACTCAAATGATCAAATCTGCTGGAATTTTATTTAATAATCTTCAACTTTTGCAGAATCTGCTTTATTGTTCTATTGTTCTGACATGAATTGACATAGCTGTCTGAAAAGGACCATGTGCATTTAGTGGATACCCAACACATCTGATGGAAGCAGACTTTCATAACATTTGCTGCAAACTTGGTGCTATTTACAGCAAATCCCAGCAACTTTATCACTGCCTCAAATTGCTTTACATACTATTGCCTTTATTGTTTGTTATTCGACTCTCCTCTGTGTTCTGTTGAATCTGAGACTGTGGTGGAAAGTGATAGGAGATGGGAAGTTACAAGAAGGAATTTTAAGGCTGACTTTTTTTTAAAGGAACACAGTACAAGGCAAACTGGTTTTGATCACTTTCTAACCATCCAGAACAAACTTCTCCTTTGTTTCAAAGACAAGATTTTACTATCAATTAGTTGTCTGTCGTTGGTGACATACATGACAAGATTTACCATTCAGACATTGCCAATGATGGCAGTAGAATCTCTTATATCTCTTATGTTGGCCTTAAATTAAGCACTTTAATTGCCTAAATGATGCTTTTCTTCCATTTTTCATCAGAGATTGACACAATAAAGTGTTGTAGAGAAAAAAAAGAGATTTATGTCCACCTTATACCTAGGTCTTCTTGCTTCTATTAATCCCAGCAAGGTTTAGTAACTGTAAATAATGCACATTTCTCCAAGAGCACATTCTGTTCTCACAAATCTGAATGCTCTTTCAGAAGAGGCCTATATAATTATTTCTGCTTTACAGCTGTCAAAGCTAAGCTGAAAGAAAGGAATAGCAATTTGTAAAATCACAGTGCAGCAGTGTTTGTCCAGGTCAAAACATGCATTCTAATATCAAGCCAGTCTGCCCATCACATAGGATGTCTTCCCTCTTGGAAGCTTTTCCTTTAATCTCTAGTGGTACCCACTGAAGAATGTAATTGTGGGGAATAGTTTAGGAAGCATTATAATAATAACCGGAATAACAAGTTATAAAGAGAAATCTAATAAAAATATTTGTATGTACAAAATATATGTTGAAGTGCATTTTAATAAAAAATCCTAGTCCTTTTGATGCTTGCCATAGAGAGAGCACAAAACTGTGCTTATTAAGTAGTCTGCTCTAATTTTGTGGGTTTACAGCCAACTGAATCAGTCTATAATAGGAACTAGTTTCAAAATGGCTATTCCTGCTCTCTCTTGTCCTCACACAAGGATGCCAGCTCTCTCTGTTAAGTAGCTCCAATGATAATACTCCTGTAAGATCACAGAAACACTAACTGATCCAAAAGAAAACTATCTTTTTTGGTGGTATATTTCCTTGGTTAGCTTTCAGGCAGATCAGCAAATTTGGCCAAAACATTCGATACTCTGAGATAGGCAGAACCCAATAATTAAAAGGTCCCATTAATTTCCTGACTGGTTCTTCTTGTCCTCTCTGTCAATTACCAACATAAGGCCTTTCTTGGGAGAGGAATTATATGGAGGAAGGAAGAAAGGCTTTTGTGGATTCCCCCATGTCCTTACAGGATGACCTATCAGTGTGAGGAAAGGTTCATTTTACTTTTACACAGGCAAAACCACAAAGGCTAAGCAAGAAATATGTAATAAGATGCTACTTAAGTAGCAAAACAACTGATCACAGAACAAACCCATCAATTTCAGTTTGCAGAGATGCTTTCTGCTGGGCACTTAGTGCAAATGAAAAGGATGGAGACTGTTAGGATTATGACAGACTTAGACAGAATCTGCACTAAAGGGCATTAATTTCAGGTTCAGATACTCTGATATGTTATTATCCTACAAAATAGTCTTTTTCACAAACCTTTCCACAGGTTGTTCAGTTCTGTTTCTGAAAAGATAATAATTTCAAAGCCACACTGCTGCTGCACAAGCAGCATTAGAATGAATTAGGCAAAAACATATGAGTGATGGTCTCTTCTTCTTTATCAAATTTAGCTTTAGCTATGCCTTATCAATCCCAATCTCATCCTTACAGTCCCAGGCAGTATCCCTATGTTCTTCCCAGAATTCATGTCCCTCCTTTCACTGTCTGTGCATTTCTCTCCTGTTTCAGTTTGGCCAGTTGGCCCCTACTTGGCCATGTTGATCTCCTGCCTTCCTGGCCAATTTCTTGAACATGGCAATTCAGAGCTCTGATGCTATAAGGAAAAGGTCTTTAAATAGCTGCCAGCTTTCTTCTGCTTCTCTGTCCCTGGGGGCAGTTTTGCAGGGAGGTCGAATCCACAAGTTCTTTAAAAAAACCCAAAAAATTAACTTTCCTAAGGTTCAGGGTTATGTCTACGATTTCTGCCTGGCCTATATTCCTAGAGATCAGGAATTCCACCAAGACATGATCTCTCCAGTGTCCTAAGGAGATACAGCGGGCTTAGGAAAGCAAATCTAGTTTGTCGCTGTTCTAGAGAGGTTTCTGATAAATATGAACCCAGCTATAATTATGTAAAACAGCCAGAGAGATTCTTCTGATAAAGAGCAATACACTAATTAATTGCATTATGTTAGGGAAGTATTGGGTGTATTTTCTGCTGTGGGGACAAAATATTTATACAATCTTCTGAAGTCTGACACATTTGCAAAAATTCACATAAAGACTAAATGTCACATTACAGGAGAACACAAATCTTCTGGGAAAAAGCTGGGGACAATTCTTTTTGGCCCTCACTGACTCAGAAACATCTCAGAAATCTTTTCTTGTATGCATTTTATCTCTGTTAGCCAAGAAAAGGTAATCTCACCACTAATAAGGGGTGTTGATCCTCTCAAGAACTACATAGCACACTGTTTGTTTATTTTAAGCACTATTCAGAAGCAAGGTCCTGTGGGGAGAGGCAGCACAGCTTGATGAGGAGACACACATTAGCACAAAGATATGTGACAAAACCTTAACATCCACATGTTCAAATAGCTGAAACTGTGAGGTCAGTTTAACTCTCTTCTGTGACATATCCTTTGCCCTCTAAAAACATTTACATATTTTATTTCAGTCTTTGTTTTTCCAGGCTCCTGGTAAGTTCTTTCTACAGCTTCTGATCTGCTTTATAACTTATAGTTGTAATTCATTCTAAAAAGTCTGAATACCTTTTTATTTTTTTTCACAGAAAAGTGTGTATCTATCCTTGAGCTCTTCTTTAACAGGTACAAGGCATGAGAATCACCTGTCTTCTCCAAATGATATCTATTATTTTATCACATTTTAATAAATTGAAGTATTGAAATTCAAATGATGGTCAAGCTCTACTTACTGATACACTTCCCACACATAAAATAGACCAGAAGGGAAAACCAGAGACACTACAGAAAAACACTAGTTTGAATTTGCCTTAGGAATCACAGAAGAAAACCTTACATAGGAAATGTTCCATCATTTGTGTGCTTAATGCAGACAATAAAAGATCTAGAAAAGAAGCAGGCAAATACATAAAAAACCTGAAAGGTAGCAGGAATACAGTGAAGTAAATGGTGTCACTAAATGTTGTCTTACTTCTTAAGATTAAAATACTTAGCGATATTTGGTTTTCCTTCTTATTTTCTCAGTTGTACTTTAGCAGTACCTCAGATAATATAACAATAACTCTTTCACATTAAGAATTACAGTTTGTTACTCCTCCTGGGCCAAACTAAGGATTAAATCATCATCTCTGAGTTCTTTATTTTCTTATTAGTAAGTCAGATACATTTTTTTCTTTCATTTTATTTCTCATCTGCTGTTTCTTCATCAGTGATGGATAGAGCACTTCACGTATTTCAGGTAAATGTGTTAGCCTACTGCTCTGTAATTGTGCTTCAGCCTATGTGTCTTGTGGCAAACACATGGGCAACTTGAGAAAAAAGGGACAAAATAGAACTTTTTTCCCAAGCATAGAGAGGTGCTTGGAAAAGGGTCATGTTCCAAGGACTCAGTGAAGCATGATAGGGATTGGCTTCTGCAAAATGAAGTGAAACTTTGTCATGTTAATACGGTGTTCACATTGACAATGCCCTGAGAGGAACGATTTATTGGTTCAGTCACCTTCTCCTATTTATGCACCTGTAGCATTTTAAGGGAACAAGTTAACACCTCTTCCAAGCATGGCACAGTGCTATGTGCACACGGTGACCCACTGTCAGCATGGACATCTTCCCCCATGAAATACACGCAGTCTGGGGCAGGCAGAGGAACTGTGGTGCTCCTAAAGAGGTCATGAAACTCTTGATTTTACAGAGAAGAATTTTTAATCTCCTTAGATGAACAATTACTTGTCCACAAACAGAAGTATTGGTTTTTTCCTCTACTAAGCTCGCAAATGTCCATAAGGATGAGGACATGCTAAAATATGCACATTCATTTTAAATGAACCAAAATACAAAAATGTCTGAATCCAGCATTTTGGCTCTGTTTCTATAATAATAATGAGAAACACTGGCCAAAGTCACTCACACCAGATTCCAGTTATACCCTCTGACTTGCTGTCATCATGCAAGGAAAGAGGAAGTGAAATCTAGTAAAAATCAATGTACAGTTTCAGTTAATTCCTCAACCCAAAAGAGAAAGCTGGAGTAACTATGCAACCTCTGTATTTTGAAAAATCAGTTATTATATAAAAACCTCCTGTCTGCATCCAATGTTCTCATGCAAAATCTTTCTTATTAAGTAATATAATTAACTGTATATTAAATGAGAGATGCATCCAGGTGCCCCAATTCTCTTCTAAGTCTCTATTTAAAAGTGATAAAAAATGTTCCCAAGTGTTCTCTTTGGTTTAAAGTACAAAATGTTCTTACAGAGTGTAGTTTAAATTAAATAAGACTATAATTAAATAAGTGCTGGTGAGGCTGTAAGCAAACAATATTTGGGACAGTTGGCACTACTGTTGCTTACATGATATGATAACAATAGCTTCTGAAAAAAAAAATCCAACCCAGCCAAAAAGAAAGACCAGAGCTTCCAAACATAATACCTCAACTATTGATGGACTAAGCTTGTTGCTAATTGGGTGTCTGTTCCACACAAGCAGAGAGATATTTTGTGTGCCAATATGACACTTTTCAGTGGCAAAAAATAATCCTAAACCAATTTAAAAGCTGAATGTTCTGCTCTACAACCTATATTTTGAGATGTTTCCAACACTTCCCATAAAACCCAGCACTTTCCCTTGGCAAATGTTCAGTAAAATGTAGTGATGATCTCCATCTATTTAGAGCAGGAGGGAAAGGATGTGCAATCAAAGAGAAGAGGGATCTAACATATACAAAACAAGCAGAAAAAATCTTGTTGCCTGGTAAAAGGCTTAGACTGCACAGTGAAAGGTTTGTGCATTTTAATATGTAATATGTATTTATTTCTGTATTCTATTTAAAACGAAACTCATGCTGTTGCTTAGGTAGGGCAATAAAACTGGAAAATATTAAAATAATCCAATACAACCTTCATCCTGCCCTTGGAAATCTGATCTGAAGTGACAAAGAATAATATCCGACTGCTTTTCCATTTTAGACCATTCATGCAGCAAATCAACAATTAGCTCTTAATAAAAACAATTGACTTGCTTTGGGAGCTACAGACAGATGAGGCATTCACTCTAATTCTGGGACTGCTCCACTCCATTCATTCCTTCAGCCCATTACTATGCCCAGCCCTCATAGGTGGTAGAATATGTAAATCCTACTGTTCTCCAGGACTTGTGATTTTGTCTTGCCCCCAAGAAGTCAATGACAGACTTCGTGCTGGATCTGGCTGGGATGGAGTTAATTTTCTTTGTGAAAGCCTGTGTGGTGCTCATTTCAGATTTGTGTCTACAACCCTGTTGATGACTCTTGTGATCTGACTCTGAGGTAGGGCAACCTTTGAGGAGGATTAGAGCAGAACAACATTAAATAATCAATATAACAATGAATTCCATTAAAACAGCTGAACTGGGAGAAAACATAATGGATTAGGAAAGGGGGGTATAGCTGTTTTGGAGTGTATCATCACCCTAGAAGAAGTAAATTGGAAAGATAAAAATAGAGAAAGATTGAGAAGAGATAAAACTATATAGCCACTTGAAGCTCCAGCAATGCAATGTGTTTGTGGTCCACAGTTGCATTACACAGTCCTAGACTGTCAGAGGTGGGGGGCCCAGACACATATCAAAAATTGGTGTTTTCATTCTTCCAGTAAATGCCCTAATTCCTCCTACAGGAGGAGTTCTGGGCATCTGCAGTCGTCTTTTGGGAAGATTCTGGAACTCTGGCAGTGTGGAGAGGGAAGGGAGGGAATATGTGTCTTTGTGCCCAGGTGTGCCTGGACAAAGTTTCTGAACAAAGTTTCTGAGTAAATTTTTCAGAGTTTTTTGGGTGAGCAGTGGTGAGAGAGAAATCAGCATAGAAACCCCAAAACTCTACCCTTCCTTCACAGGATCCATTTCTTAACAGCGATTTCTCCTTTCATTCAAAAACAACTTAATTAAGGCAAAATTTAGCTGCAAGGTCCAAACAGTTCACTACAATAACACAACAGTGTTTGTGGTATTACTGAACAGAGTATGCACAATTGCAAGGCATTCTTTTTTCCTCATGCTGCCTGGGGAGTGCATAGGCTTGGGATGGGCTAGAGACTGGAAAGGGCACACAGCTTGGACAGCTGACCTGAGCTGATCAAAGGTCTATTCCATCCCACATAACATTATGCTCAGCAAGGAAAACTGGATCAAAACAAAAAGGAGGGAGAGGTGGGTGCTTGGTTTGCAAGGTGGCTGATGCTCAGAGAGTGGCTGGGCATGGGTCTGTTTGTTGGAGATGGTGAGTGATTGCTTTTGCATCACCCTTTTTTCCCTTTATTTTTTTTTCTTTTTTAAAGCCTTCCTTCACTTATTAAACTGTCATTACCTCGACCCACAAGTTTTCTCACTTTTGTTCTTAATATCTTCCCTGTCCTGTGGGGAGGTGGGAGGGAGAGGGGAGTGATCAAGTGGCTGTGTGGGTGTGTGGCTGCTGGCCAAGGCCAACCCACAGCAGACCTTTACTTCAGAGAAGTGAAGATTCACAATTCAAATGGAGATCAAAACACAGTCAAATCCCCCACAGCCATGGGAGAGTGTGAAGAGATTGCATCATACTGAGAAACATGAAGGCACACAAGGTGTTGTGAACAGTGTGAAACCATTGATCAGCCTTCTATGAGTTATTTCAGCAAGTCACTTTCTCAGTGAAGGTGTTGAGACTTTTTCTCTATGATTCCAGTCCAAAGTTCATTAAAGTTGGTGGAAAGCTTCCAATTACCATCTTGCTTACTTAAATTAATGTCCTATGGTACCAGTACCACTTTCTTCTTCTCAGCCAGAGGCAGGAAGCTGTGAAATAATAGAAGAATAAGAACCTTCTTCCTATGGTGGACTGTGACTAATTATCAGAGGACAAGTGTATAGACAGCCTGGGTATTGGTCAAAAGGATGGAGTCAGTGGTCTGAATTTTCCACAAACTTTCTCTTTGGTTTAATTAGATTTGTAAGACTTATGGGACACAAATCACGTAGATAGGAAGATCTGCAGAACAAGTGCATTCGGCAGGGTAAACGGATGAACTGTTATGAAATGGTCACCAATGTGAACTTCTAGGTAATCAGATGTCGTTTAATATTTGTATTTAGAGCACTACATCAAGCCAAGGTATCTACAGCGAAGATGCCAATAACTGAGTTTTCTGAAGTATTTTCAGAGCCAGAGGGAAAAGGGGATATCTCAACCCAGTGTAAACACCTGAAGTAAGAGAAATGCACTGTACCTGTTCCTGTCCAAAAATTAAATAAATTTAGCCCTAGGGCCTCAATTCAGTTGCCCACACAAAGGCACTACATGTTATTTTTTGTGCCTGAGGGGATCCCACAGGTCCAGGTTCAGCCATCACACCTGAAAGTTGTGGGTTCATTGAGTAGCACCACTTGATGCCTCAGGTGCCCAAGCACACTCCAAATGACACCAGCTGCCTGTGTTTAGGCAGCTGAGACCTGATTTCCTCTAAGTCCATTGACATCCTTGGAGGGACCACTTCAGGCAAACTCTGTGGCAATGGCTTATGGCTCTAAAATTATCTGTCTTGATACTATCACTACCCACCTTTCCAGACCACGTCATCCAGCACACACACATAGCAAATTGCCCTTAAAGGGAGATGGTGCTCAAGGCAGTACAAATGACTAAAGCTTCCTTTTAATGCTTTCTTTCAGTTCAGTTTCTTTGGAAATCTCCCAAATCGGGACATTTCATTGTTCCTGGTGGTTCCACAGCATTAAAATCATCCTTCTAGATTAGAATCAGTGGCTCAGCTTTTTCACTGAGCTTTGTATTTATAACATTGTGTTCCATATATGGCATTAGGAAATAGGAATTGGCTAAATGAAACATAAGGTGAGTGATTTCAATTATCTTTCTTCCATGCTATCAAAACTATTTAAAAGTTTGTTATATATTGCACTTACACATAGGAAATATAATTGGAATAAATCTGTTCACATAATTAATACACTTTAATTAGCACAAGATGTCATATCAGTTGCTTTTTTTGCACTATGGCATAAAATTCTACATTTAAACTTCCTATTGTTAACTATAGCTATTCTCTGGAATTATTTATTTCTATAAAAATCTATTTTGTGTTGGGTAAATTTAGAATAACAAGTTATCTGAGTTCAGAAAATAGTAATTTACATGAAAAGAAGGAAATCATGAAATTAAGATGCACAAGATCAGATCACTGTAACTCTGTTGTTTTTAATGGAGTTTTACTGTTTTATGGGAGTGGTTCTGAACCTTTATATTTTTAGTAAGAGTAACATAGTGACCTACAAGACAGACCTCTAATTATATATAAACACTCCACAGAGGGAATATCATTACAGAGGAATGAATCATCATGTAGAAGAATGCAAAAGTCAGATCTGCAGATAGACACAGAAAGGTTAGGGTCAAAGAGGGGTTTCTGTTATTTTCTTCTGTAGCCAATATCAATACTTGGCCACTGTCTTGGGTTGTGCTGGCAAAACGCCAACTGTCCAAGACGGAGTGAAAAGGGAAGAAGAGGGAGAGGGAAAAAAACCCTCCAAACTAGGTTTATGCTCAAACTAGCTACATATATTTATACAGAAAAGAGAAAATTAAGAGAAAGCTACGATATAACACACACTTATGCAAGTTATGTATAACAAGAAATAACCTCCCACTCCCTAGTTAATACAAAATCTATTACTCTAGATTCATAGGCACTCTAAAAGACACCTAGCAAGAAACAGAAAGAGTAACAACTAAATAGTTCTACTTCCCTGAACTCAAACAAAAGGCAAGTAGCGGCAGTAGCAGGAGCAAGGCCAACTCCAAGACAGGAGCTGCACCACGTTCAGCTCGTACCTCGCCCATGGCAGAACTGACTAAGCCACTCCCACACGCTGAATTTTACCCGTTTTGAGATGATGTCGTAATATGGTATGGAATACAATATTATTGGGTAGAAGAAGTCAGCTGTTAGCTATCCCAGCTCAGCTCAAGTCAGCTGACAATCCCAGGCCTGGTCTGAACTTTAAAGCCTAAATTTAGGCCTATCAGCTAAACCTGTAACAGCCACAAAGTGACTTTGTACAATTCTGGACCATTCTTGCCTCCCACCTTCAATGGAGAACCTGGTGCTGCATTTACTGGGTGATGCAGAGAGAGAAACTGGTAATTGTAAGCACACAGTGACCCTTTAGTAGTGTAGCCTCAGGGTCAGGAATCCAGGTGCCCTCCAAACCAGGCTCTTGCCAGCACCTCTTGGTTACAGGGAGTCTGTTGTACTCATAGGATCTCTAGGCCACCTCAGCTGCAAAGAATGCCATCAGCTCTGACGCAAAAAATTGTCTCCCCAGGGCACCCCCACACCTACAACAATGTTCATCTGTGCTGTAGTCCTGGGGATGCACAGGAGAGGTTTGGTGCATCACCACTGGCAAAGGGGAGAAGGCAAAATTACTGCTATATGAGCAGAAGTGTGCACTGCTGCTTAGAAAAGTGCAATACAGCCTGTTTACACTCTGCTTTTACAATGTCAATAGTTCCCTTGTAAAACTAAAACAAGAAAACATCTGAAGTGCCTGGAATGGATCTGACCCTAAGCCATTTAAAAGCTATGCTGCTCAACACCAGACCCATAACCAGATCTATTATAGTAAAATAAAACCTATAAACAGGCAACACAAAATGAATTCTATGATTATCTAGTGCAAGATCTTATATGCAAGAGTGTTTCTCCTAGTAAAACCACAACAGTACTTCCCTGGAACTACTGTTTTCAAACAGAAAACCTCTAATAATGTACATTAAAGAATTCAGACATGCAATTGCTTCCTTAGACTTATTTTGCACTATGAAAGTGATTTCATAGCAGACTTTAGGTAAATGTGCAGTTAAATGCCTCCCTGCCATCCGATCCTGTCAGATCTCGGATGCCAAGCAGGGTCAGCCCCGGTTAGTACCGGGTGCTGTAGACAGTCCCAAGGACTTCACTGTCACTGTCCAAGCTTGCTCGGCCGTGGCAAATGAACCTTAGGACTTAAACGGTGGGGCCAGTTCTGCGCACGCTGTGCCTCACCTAAAAAATCCACGGCGCAGGCTCGGAGGGCACACCCACGGGGGGGGAGCCCTTCCCAAATCTTTGTTTGCGAAGATTGGCCATTATTATTAGGTAAATGTAGGTCTTGATCCCTGTCGGATTGCTAACCCCCTTAAGAATCTAGTCTGACGGAGAAATCACTATTTAATTCTAATAGAAGGATATTTTCCCTCTTTTTGGTCAAAGGTGTCAATGTACCACAATGACAAACATATGAACTATTAATCTCTTTCATTTACACTCTCAAGGTAGCTGCCTGGATAATACATTGTAATTTTTTCTGACTTTTTTTATACCATTTCCATTCTTCCAGCCAGTATTTGTTGAAAAGAAATTCATGTGGCTGAACCTGTATGATTTTGTTTATTTGTCTTTGGGACAGAGTAGAGATAAAATAGAGCTGTAGAACACCACATAAAGAACGTTTTTAACTGTCAGGGGTGACCAGCTCCTCTGAATTATCATTTCCGTTGAAATGAGGTATGATTGCAAATCTTCTAAGTTAACAACAAAAAAATAGTATTAAAAGTAAAACACCTATTCAGAGAATAAAAGACTCTAATCCAATACTTAATTTCTTTCTTATAAGATGTTTGTTATCTAGGATATTTCTGTAACTATACACTGTTGAACACACTTGGATGCAAATATCAAAGGTTCAAGCTATATATAAGACAATCTTTATTCAATCTCTTTGAAACAACAATGAAATACCAGATTTAATAGGAATGTAGTCATAAGTAGCATAAGGTGAAAGCCTTGAAGGTATTTAACCAGACATACATGAACATGAAGATTAAAGTTCACAGTAAAGTTGCAAGGAAACATGAACCTGCTCTGTCTCTTAGCAAAAGTGAGCACAATTCCTGAGCTAATTTCATGGATATTCCCTCAGCTATAGCCATAGAAACCTGATGTTTCAACCTGGAACTGGGAACATAAGTTACCAAAAGTAGTAAAGCTGTTTTTCAGGTTTGTTTTGTTTTGTGTTTTCCCCACAAAGGCTGTTGTCATCTAGAATTCTTTCATTATCTGGAGGAAATAAACAAGCAAACAAATAAATAAATAAGTACAATCTTCCGTCTTTAGTAAGAGAATTGCATTAATGTTATTCATCTGCTGCAGAGCACAGAAGCCAACGTTTTTCCCCCATTGGCTTATCTCATGTATTCATGGAAACTTGAGATAGAAAGATATAGTAGGAAACACACTTCATATCCCTGACTGCTTGGAAGTTTTCGTCATTTCTCTTAGGAATTCAGTGTAGCTCTCTTTTTAAAGTGTTCTTTTTGTGGTGCTTATTTTTCTTTTTTTTCCCCTTTTTCCTAATATTCAGTCTAATATTTTTCTTCTTCCTTTTTTTTTTTTTTTTAAGTTGTGATAGCTATGAATTCCTCTGTGACATCTAAGCATTGGCAAACTGAAACAATGCTTTGACTTTAGTGGCAACATCTCTGAAAATCATAATTCAAAACAAAATCTCCTTCTATTTTTCTTCAAACCCCCACCTCAACCACACATTTATTGTGAGTTGTAAGAAAGCACACTTTAAAGGTGCTTTTTCTCCTCTTTCTGTGTCTCCATGACACAGATAATATGATATATTATTACAATGTATTTGGTATTAAGAGTAAGCTTGTCATTAATTTCCTGTCTTTTTAGGTATGTATTTAAAATCATATTAAATATTGACCAAGAGCTCAAAGGACATTATTGAGCTGGCAACAGTGTCCATGTGTATGTCTTCCAATGCACAAAATTTTGGGAAAGTAATGTGGTGGCTGCTGAGTCAGGAAATGATTATCAAAAAGGAAAGAGAAGTTCTCCGCTCATGGTGACTGTATATCATTGTCTGGTTTAGCTACTAGTGTAGATGAGAGATTCCTAAGTGAAATTTTTCTCCAAATACCATAAGATGGATCATCACTCCAAAATAAAGGCATCAAAGATAATTTCACATCTTTTAACAGACAGTAAAAGATGATTAAATGAAGTCAAAGCACACCCTGTTCACCATGAACAGCTACTAAGGTTCAGCTGGTAAATCAACACACGCAACTTTGTTTTCCGTCAAAGCCTCTGCGACCTCCCAGTTGCAGGGAGAGGAAATAAGTTCATCAAGGCCTTTGACACTGTCTCCCATAATATATTCCTGGAAAAACTGGTAGCCCATGGCTTGGACAAGTGTACCCTCTCTTGGATTAGGAACTGGCTGGAGGGTCGGGCCCAGAGAGTGCTGGTGAATGGAGCTGCATCCAGCTGGCGGCCGGTCACCAGTGGTGTTCCCCAGGGGTCTGTGTTGGGTCCAGTCCTGTTTAGCATCTTTATTGATGATTTAGATGAGGGGATTGAGTCCATCAGCAGCAAATTTGATGATGACACCAAGTTGGGAGGGAGTGT
>VWZD01007800.1:0-47284 GCA_013396695.1 Sakesphorus luctuosus | reverse complement strand
CACAAGTCCTATGGGGAGAGGCTGAGGGAGCTGGGGTTGTTTAGCCTGGAGAAGAGGAGGCTGAGAGGTGACCTCATCACTGTCTAGAACTACCTGAAGGGAAGTTCTAGCCAGGTGGGGCTTGGTCTCTTCTCCCAGGCACTCAGCAATAGGACAAGGGGGCACGGGCTCAAGCTCTGCCAGGGGAAATTGAAGTTGTATATGAAAAAATAATTCTTTCTAGAGAGAGTCATCAGGCGTTGGAATGGGTTGCCCAGAGGGGTGGTGGATTCACCATCCCTGGAGGTTTTTAACCTGAGATTGGATGTGGCACTGAGTGCCATGATCTAGTAAATGGACTAGAGTTCGACCACGAGTTGGACTTGATGATCTCGGAGGTCTTTTCCAATGCAATCTATTCCATGATTCTATGATTCTAAGTTTCCCTTTTGCAATAGTCTGCTCGGTGGATGGTGAACTATATGCTTTCCTTGCTTTTGCCATGCCACTGTGCTTTTCCCTCATGTTCATGTTAACTTTTTCCTATTTCCTCTGTGGAGCTCTGACTGTGGCCAGCTGACTAATGTCAGCATCAGATTGTCAACTCCTCCATCGCTTTTGGAAATAGATATATGTTCTTAATATACATAAGTAACATGAGTTATGGAAACCTGTTTCTTACTCAGTGTCATGAATCTTATCTGCACCACTGTACCTGTCCTCTGGTAAAGATGTACATGAGCTGCATTCGAATTAGATGGCTTGTGACCTAAGCAGACTGGACCAAACAGCACAGAAAGTCTTATGACTTACGTGAAAGGGCAGACTAAATGGTTGCTTCTACCTTACCAAGCCAGCTTCTCTTTAACTTGGATATGCCTACACTGCACAGAAAGCACAGCAGCAGCTGCCACATTCCTATCTCTACAGAGTGGAAGATAATGAGGGCATCCAATAACTCTGCATGTTGATTGTCTACTACTAAAACGCAAATGCAGTTTTTAGGTTCTTCGATGATGCTCTTTGGCATGATGCTGACTGCATGTAGGTAACAGACTTCAGCTCAGTGTCTTTGAAAGGGAACCCAGTGTGATATTCTTAAAAGTTAGGGGGAGCAAGGGGGGGACATCCTGTTGTTTTAACCTACAGAATGTGACAGCAGAGCCCTCTGAGGATATCTTAATATGAGTTCAGCAGGAAGAAGATTATTTTCTGAAAGAAAGAACATTTTCTTGGCATTCTTGGAACAAAACAAAATACGTGGGGGAATCTGTATGTGCCAAGAGTGATCAAATCACCCTGCTTTCAGAGACAAGCAAACTGTTACTGACAAAGCTTCAGGAAGAACACACTGGAACTCAGAAGCTCTCTAAGCCTGATGGCTAAATTTCCTACCACATCTCTGCCAAGCAGACCTTCACAGTCAAATGACTAATAGAATAGACTAAGAATTTAGAGATGTGATGCACCAAAACAGCTTGAATTCTAGTATAGCTTAAACTCTAAATATGAGCTCTTTGCTGATTAGTAGAGTGCTACTTGAAACTAGTCCCTGTATTGTCAGCACAAAGAGTCTAATCCATGTGCAGATAGGCAGAAGACAATTTTACAGTCCTGGATAAAGGTCCATCTTTTATGGGTCAGACATGGTCGTCGTAACAGAGATGCCAACAAAAGAGTTGAACATCTTCAGATTCAGAATTTCAAAATCATAAGCATACTGCAAAGACCACTCGCCCATCACATTAGGACACAACTTCATGCCACCAAAAATCAGCCAAGTTTTTTAAACAAAGGGTCATTTTCAGGACCTTCCCCAGTTTTGCTGTGGCTTTGTTTAAAGTTTCAGAACTTATTAGTACTCTTTTTTTCTCCTGGTACAGAATCAAATAGTATTTTTTTATTATTATTTTTCTATTGATTTTTCTTTTTTTTCATTTTTGGTCATACACAGCAGAAATTTTACTATTATTGCTGAAATATTTGTTACATACAGGTAGCATTCAACACACCTAACTTCACTGGACTGAGATGATTTAAACCAATTCTCTAGACTCCTACTCTGAATAAGATCATCAAAGCTATTCAGATAAGTGTTTATATTTAGTAAGACGAGCTAATATTTGATAATGCCTAGTAAAAAAAAAAAAACAAACTAGGTAAGTTGCATAAACCAGCTGTCTAACTTCAAAATAGAAAAAAAATCAGGTGAAACATAGATGTTCTGAAGGATGTGAAAGCTATACAGTACAGAGCTGGTGCTGCTTGAACAATACTTTTCAAGCAATATTAGCTCAAACATGTCACCAAGCTGGCAAATCAGTACCAAGTTTGTTATCTGAGACAATACAATTGCATATCAAAACACTAAATATGCCAGTTTACTGATGAAAATATTAGGAGTCTTTAACACACCACTTCACTATGTAGTGTAGATATGTGCTAAAAGATCTGATCTGTTATATAGAAAAAATTAATCTAAGATGTTGGAGCACAAGTCCTATGGGGAGAGGCTGAGGGAGCTGAGGTTGTTTAGCCTGGAGAAGAGGAGGCTCAGAGGTGACCTCAGCACTGTCTAGAACTACCTGAAGGGAAGTTCTAGCCAGGTGGGTCTTGGTCTCTTCTCCCAGGCACTCAGCAATAGGACAAGGGGGCACGGGCTCAAGCTCCGCCAGGGGAAATTTAAGTTGGAGACCAGAAAAAAATTCTTTCTAGAGAGAGTCATCAGGCATTGGAATGGGCTGCCCAGAGAGGTGGTGGATTCCCCATCCCTGGCGATTTTTAAACGCAGATTGGATGTGGCACTGGGTGCCATGATCTAGTAAATGGACTGGAGTTGGACCAAGGGTTGGACTTGATGATCTTGGAGGTCTCTTCCAACCCAATCGATTCTATGATTCTATGATTCTATGTTTATATAGTCTTGAGTAAATCCCCAGTACTGTAGGCTCAAATCCCATCGAACTCAGAGGAATTTACTAGAGAGAATATAGGACAGTATTTATTAGATAAAATGGGAAAGTGAGAAAATCTGAAGCTCTGTGTATGTAAGTGCCATACCTGACAGCAGATAAGAATGACAGCATCACCCCCTTCCTCCCATCACTCCACGCAAATGATGGTTCTGCATCAGCACCTCGTTTGAAACTGCGTGGTGAAAGCAGCAAAGCTTCATCTGCACATTCTTCATGTATGGGATGGATGAGATATTTCATTTCATACATCATTTACTGTTGGCTGCAGTTATTTCACAAAGACCTATTTTGACTTTGCTAGAAATGTGAAAAAGAGTATCCAAGTTTGGATATTTCTGCAAACAACAAGCTGAACTGCAACTCCAACTGATGTGAGTCATCAGAGACCCTTTGACTTCAACAGTGTTGTATATTTATGTTATTTGTCTACTGGGTGAAGTTCTGAAGTCGATGAAGCTATGTTAACATGGTAGGAATGAGACTGGGAGTAAGACTATTTTTCTATCTAGAACTGAATAGAAAGATATTTTACAATTGATAATTTAAACTGTATAATCCTACCAATGAACATTTTCATTTTTCACACCTTTCCACTGCTTTTGTATGTCTCTAAGAAATCTTCTCTCACCAAATCAGTAACATGGTCCTTTGAAAACATGTTCTAAATTATCTGCTATGCAGAGCAAGAAAGATGACAGTTATATGCAGGAGGTTAAATGTGGTCCTAACACTGATCAGCAACTTTCAGAAGTCATTTAGGAGCAGGATATCATTAATAGGTAGTTCTTTTTTGTACCCATGCCCCAAATGGACTTCCTTATGTTTGAGAAAAAAAAAATCAATATTGAATATGCTCTTCCTTTTCCTCTATTATTGTTTTTATTTTAATCACAGGAGGGGAAAAAAGCTACAGTTCACACAGTATATGAGGAATTAACTCCTTTCACATCCTTTGCAAGGATTAAGGGAAGAAAGTAATACTTGCTGGTACAGTTTATCCACTCACATACCACGGAAATAATTTTCTGGGGAAGTGTTTTCAACTCTTTTTTCCCCAGTGGACAGACATATATAAATATTATGGAAGTTATTTGGATTGAAATTGATGATAATTAAAAGAAATTGGGATACTTTTAGATGTCAACATTAAAAATTAATTTCCCAAAATTCTCTGCAAGTGCTGAATGATGTGACTTGCTATATGCTACTAAGTCACTGGTCTTGATTCCTTATGTTGCATTTTGCCTTTCTGGTTTCCTAATATAAAGCTTCTAAATTTACTTTAACTTCAGAAATTAAGGACAATTTTAAAAAGAACTTGACAGTTTCCTTGTCACTACCATTCTACAGAGTAAAGTTCTTTGAGAGGAAAGAAATGTAATTTATTTTAGAGCAGCGCAAAGTCCTAGACCTGTTTAATTCTCATGAGGAACCTTGTTACATTCTTCCTCCAGTCATTACTTTGAAAAGGAAACTGAAAAAAAAAAAAAAAAGCTGGACAGTCATGCTCCAAATACTTTCAAGCATGATTGTGGACGAATTTACAGGCAAGCAATGCTGTGTGAAACAAAAAACGGGGAGCCCATTGCAAATTCTCCATCTGCCTGGGCTGGAAAAAAGGACATCATGGAGCTCATCTGCAGATGAATGTTGCTATTTAATGTCATTTCCAACAAACCATTCATTAAATTTATAGCTGCACCTGACACCCATTCATGTGTTCCTGCTTACAAGTTCTCTCAAAATAGGCTGTTCCACAACTTTTGCAAGGTTTACACACCAGATTACAGCAAACTGTAAGAAATGGAAGATGGATGCTGGAGATGAGACATTTACTGTGGATTTCTGAAACCATGGTGAAGAGTTTTGATATATTTAACTTCTAAAATAGAATGGGTATCCAATCTTCTAAGGAGCTTTGAACTTCCCTTTTCAAACAAATTTTGGTGTTGATCCAGGAACACACAGATAACAAGGCAAGTGGGAAAAAATATGCTCTCTGTAAACAGACAACATGCAGATTTCAGGAATCTGAAAGAGGACACAGTCTTAACTGCCATATGCAAGGAATTAGAGTCTTCATCAGACAACCAGTACTGCCAGGGGTCAGTACAAAGCTTGATACTTTCAGCCTAATGACTTCAACAGGACTTCTCTCATTTTGCATGATTTTAATTGACTTAACACTATTTCCAGACTAGACATTGAATGAAATTCAAACTGGAAAACTTAACTTTTTGGCTTTCAAAAAAATAATTTGTTAAATTCACACTAAGACAAATATTAAAATTGTAATACATACAATGACAGGGTGAAGACTTATTAAAAACAAAATCTCATTTCATCTCACCTTTTTGAGTCCTTGGACACAACTAAACAAATCATTAAAGCTTACTATACATTTAATGTTTTGAAGTTTTGAAACTGAAGTAAATAATAACACTAATAAAAAATGAGAGCAAAGATCAAACGATATAAATCCTGTCTTCCTTATTGTGTTTAAAGATTCCATCTCACTCTTCATTTGTATGTAGCTTTTCTACACATTGACAAGAGCCTGAGTATAGTATCTAATAAATAAGAAATCCCTGCCTTTAAAATATATCATTTCATGCATATAAAAACAGACTTTTTCAGGTCATTGAGATGATATAATGGTTCAATATCATCATCATCATCACGGCTAGGCTTCGCGAACAAAGATTTGGGAAGGGCACTACCCACGCTTGCTGCAAGCACGCTGGTGGCTAAAAAGGCCGATACGGGATAGGCAGGTCCGGTCACAAAAGACACAGCGGAACGTCTCTGTAGGTGATTTTGGTGAGGAACGGTTCTTCCTGCGTTGTCTTTTTTCCTCGAGACTGACTCTGCGTGCATTCTCAAAGGAAGCAGCAGCATCGTGAATGGTGTGTCTCCATGAATCCCTGTTGGAGGCCAGAGTGGACCATTGATGGCAGTCAATATGGCCAAGGCTGAGGTGTTGAAACTGAAGTAAATAATAACACTAATAAAAAATGAGAGCAAAGATCAAACGATATAAATCCTGTCTTCCTTATTGTGTTTAAAGATTCCATCTCACTCTTCATTTGTATGTAGCTTTTCTACACATTGACAAGAGCCTGAGTATAGTATCTAATAAATAAGAAATCCCTGCCTTTAAAATATATCATTTCATGCATATAAAAACAGACTTTTTCAGGTCATTGAGATGATATAATGGTTCAATATATATTGCTTGTGAATGATCATTGCATGAAACCACATATTACACCTTGTATAAAACAAGATAGAATTTCCCATGTGAGCTGATTCTTCTTAGACTTCTTTCTTTGGTATTTCCACTTGTTTATTGTCTGCCTCTTTCCTCTCTCCACTGAAATTTCTCTGTATTTTTCCACCTACAGTAATTTGTTTGATAAATAAGCAAATTATCCCAAATGCAAAAGGGCTTCAGGTTTTTTCACCTTCTCTGTAAGGACCATCTTCCTCATCTCCTTAAAGAGCCCACTATCACATCAAAAATATTGCAGTAACTGGCTGCCTTAAAAGGTAAGTGGCAGCAGTCCTCAGTGGGAAACAGTTATGGCCTTGGCCTCATGTACCTACTGACCACTGAGGGGATTAACTCTGTTTTCTACACAATTACTTGTGGTTGAGCTCCTCAGAGCCTGAAATAACATAGTGAAGCCACATGGCTGTGACATGTTTGAGTGCAGAACTTTCAGTAACACTGTCACTTCTTTTGTTTAATTTCTAATCCTTTGTCTTGCTATTCCTGTGTCTATTGCCCAGAGTCAGAGAAAATTTCAGAAGAGTATGGGACAGTCATTCCTAGAAGCAAAACTGAAATCAGTGTATGGATAACAATAGAGTATACCGGTTGTTGTTTGATGGCTCTCCAGGGGAATGCTAAATATCATGAAAATTCAGTGACTTTGCAATTGAAGTACTGCTGAAAGTTGTTCTGTCTGTGCTCCTGTGGTACTGACACCCAAATCATACACAGCCTAGTATCTCCTTAGGCCTAATGTGAATTCAAAATTAGCAGCTGAATATCAAAAATATGATTACCTTCCTAGAAATATATGCTAACAATTGTGATTTATCATAGTTGTGATCACTCTGGCATGCACTTAATCTGGGTAGTTCAATCACTCTAGGCCTCCCCAGCACAGAAGGAAAGTAACTACAAAGACTCATAAGCCAAGGAAACCTGGCTGAATATCTGATTTAAGAGATATCAGTGTGTGAAAACACAGTTTGATTCCTACTGACTTTGCTGTGTAGATGACAGGAGTGAAAATTGCTAATTGTTGTGTCTCCTGGCTCTGCAGAAATCCTTGTTTTGTGTAGGTCAGTAAAAGCACAGAGACATACCTTTTTAGAGAAGAGTTTACAGTTTGTCCTTTTATTATTGCTCTTAAAATGTCTTATCATTATGATAATTATGCCTTAACATTATTCTTCTGGTATCTATGCTTTGCGCCTGAGCACTGGAATGAGAAAGGTATTGTACCTTTCCAAGGAGACTAGGATCTATAAGACTGGACAGTAAAGAGCTATCTACCAAGTATTAAACCAGGTTTAAGCTTAAGCCTTGCATTCAGCACACCCAAATAGCATTTACCTGACATGCCAAATTTACAAGCCCATCTGCTTCAGGTTTCTTCCTGAAGCTATCATCCTCTTCAGCTGCTTGGCTTTCTCCATAGACTAGAAAAGAGTGCAGGGTATCTATCCTCAAGTTAAATTCACAGTTAAATGCCTGAGAAATACCCAAAGGTGCTAGTGACACCGCTTATCTCAGATCCTTACATAATCCCCTTTAGGCATCAGGGCTTCCTTGGCTGTTGCTGATTCATATCTCACTAGAAGTGTGTCCTGGTGGGTGGCTGTACGGACATTTTGTTCTTTGTGCCTTCCTTCCTTCCTCCTCCCCCTCCACATCACACTTGAATTCTCTGGCAATTCAGCTGTAATATTTCTTCACAGTGGCATCTTCCCAGGGACAGAACAAGCTGTACATATTTGCAATGTATTTAATAGAAATCAACATTCACCCATATCATTACAGCAGTTCTGGGAGCAGGCTTTAAATGAAATGCTGAATCCAAAATATATCAACCTGCTTCACCCTGTGTCTTTTGCATTACAAATTCATTCAGCAGCTTGAGAAAAAGTGATAAGATCAGATTCTGTCACTTGTACCAGATTTCTCCTGCCCTTCAAACTGAAAATTCCGATCATAAATAGGTGTGGATTCATATATGAATATCTATGCTAACACAGCTAATGCAACTCCCCTTTTCTCCATCAAAGTGCTAAAACCACAAGTTGAGGGTTCACACTTCTAGAAATATATTCTTTCTCAAAGGCACTGCTTATATGATAGACGATGCTCAGAAAGTTTTATTACCTTGTGTTATTCTGTGGCACTGGTAAATATGATTTCCCTCTTGCTGGTGTAGAACTATGAGGCATAGAAAACTGAAAAGGTGCTCCAGGTCCTCACAAAAATCATTAGCCAGACTGAAATCAACACTTACTCACGCATCATCACTATTGCTGGCATGATTACATCCCCTTAAAGTAGTCCTTAGAGACCTCCAGCAGAAAGTGAGTCATTATTAGGGTAAATGCTGGACACAACAGTAACATGAATTTCTCCATAAAAGAGTTAATAACCTAATTGACAGCAACTAGTCAGAAAAAATGAATGGGAAATCATGCTATGGTCCAGGAGGTAGATAAAAACCAAAACCACACTGTAAAATAAAACTGCTAAAATATAAAACTCTGCTAAATATAACAGAAATAAAATTGTGTCAGATTGTGCTCTAAAGATTGCTGAGACTGGTTAGCTCCTGCACCTCTGTTTTTTGGGGGGGCTGTTTTCTTTAGATGCCTAATACCCTGCTGCTCTCTATCACTGAGTCACCACCTTGTAGGTTGGAGGTGAGCATCTGGGCACCAAAGGCCATCTGGAAATTGAAATGCCTAAATCACCTGAGGGCCCATTTAGCTAGTCTTGTTCAGACCATAGCTCTGATGTTCCTGCCACACTCAGCACAGGACAGGGCAATGTCTGAGACCTGGCAGGGAGCAGCAGGATCTGACTGCTCCCTTAAGGACTTGGAATTGAGAGCCAAAGGTAGCCCCAGCACACACAACGCCCTCAGCCATGGACTGTGTCCTTCCAGGTGCTGGTAACAGGGTCCAGAACCAGTTGTAGACACAGCAGGTGATGTACTAAGTCTGGGTTCCACTGAACCCAGTCAGGAACTAAAGGAGTTGAAGCTAAAACCAGGGAAGGAGACAAGGGTAACCACAGGTCCAAGGATACATCCCTGACACGGGGCAGAGGTAGGACTGGAGATGAGTTCCAAGGCACACACAAGGAATCTATCCAGGAGGCAAATTGCCTTCTGCATAGGTCTGGTATCTTTGCAAGGGTGCAAGGGCCAGTGGCAAGGCTGCAGAGGTGGAGCAACAATATAAGAAAATTCAAACACTGGATTACCTAAGTTTAAACAGTATTTCTGGTCCTATGGGGCAGGAAATGGATGCAGACAAGGCTAGTCAAAGCCATTGATCCCCACTTAGTGTTCATTACTGCGTTATTTCTGTGAGGTTATGAACCCAGATAACCAAAGCTTCTTTTGCATTGAATGAAGAAAAAGTTTCTTAAATAAGCTGAATTATCACCTTCTAGAGGTACCACTGCTCTCTAGAAAGTTAATCATAAATTCCTAAAATCCAGAACCTGAGATTTATGCTGTCTTTTCTATGACAGATCAGTAGTTACAGCATTCGTCAGGAATTGGGAGACCAGGTGTCAGAGACATGTCTTAATTTGAAGGGAGGTAAGTTCTTTGTATCAGACCACTCTAACCAGTAGTTTATGTGCTTCTGGAAGATGCTGGATCTGTATTAAGACATCTTCAGCATAAATTCAGCTCCTGAGATCATAACTAAGATGCTGGTAAGAGATGAAGTTTAGAGGAGCTTGATTTCAACAATATCATTAAAATATGCTTTTTGAAGGGTGTATCTGTTCTGACTGACAGGTCATGGCAAAGCAGTAGAGTAGGAGAGTTTTTTGGTTTGTTTCTGATTTTTTTTTTCCTGGTTGCTGCATTTGAGGTTAAGTGGGGTGTTTCCACATAGAGGAATGTTGTACCTTTCCAGCATATTATCATGGCTGCAACTCAGAGATAACAGACGTTTTCACAGGAAAGCATGTGGAGTTTTTGTAGTTCAGTACATCCTTGGAAGTCTTAGCTTGAGACTAAGATTTTAAAAAAGGACCATCTCAAAAAGATATATGTCAGGAAAGATACCTCTCTGTGTGTGATTCTTTCACTTTTTCATATCTGACAGGGGAAATTTGAATTTCCTTGTATTTTATCAATCTCAGTTTCTTTTGTTTTCAGATAAAACAGAAGTTTGGTTTGTGCTGTTGGTATGTTCTTCCAAGAAAGACAATTTTGGTCTTTTTGCACAGTGTTTTGATCACTGTGGGATTTTGGCACAGAATAAACCTCCTTTTTTCTGGTCCTTGGCTTCTACTTTGGGTCCTCCTATGAAAAAGAGCTATAGCTCAGGACATGGATATCCTGCTCAAATATTCCTGTAGCCTCCTACTCTCTCTTCCCCAGCTTGGGCTTCGTGTGTTCTGTAGCAGAGTTATATATCTAAACAACTTTATGTATCTCAGCACGGGTGTCTTAGATTCCATATATACATCAGGGTCCAATATATCTTTGACATAAAAGCATATTCTTCTCTGTGAATTAGAGGCAATTTTCCCTTCATTTTCTACTGTTATTATAGGCAACTGAAGAAAACATGTTTCAAAAGCTAACACTCCCTGTCATTTATTTTGAAAATACTGTGTTTCAGCCACCTATTAGTTGGAAGAAAAATGTAGGCATTAGTGGCTTGTTTTTGTTCTAAATCATTAATTTAATATACAGCTGCACTGTAGCATGTTTATCAGAATTTAGTGTCAAATCTGAAATTACTTGATCTTATATAGCAGGAATCTACTCTTGTTTACATCAGTGTTACTCTACTATGACTACATTCATGAAAATGGAGTTGGTCCTGACTTCCACTTTGATAAATGAGAGAAGGATCAGGCTGGGATGTTTGTTGCTACATTTTACTGCAATTGCCTTTCAGCCATTGCACTAAGTCTACATTCAGTACTATTCTCTTTGATTGATTAAGATTAAATCACGGGTGTAAATTAAAAATTAGCCATCATAGCCATCTAAGAAACATGTTAAGGTATTTATGAGAATGTTTTCTACATTGAAAACAATGTGTGAGAAATAGCGTCTTATATCTACTGTTCTAATATGTTAATTCATTTCCGTTGATTGTTTCCTATATTTAACTACACAGTTGTTGCAACACTTTGTTGGAGCACAGATAGTAGGGGGTGGGAGGAAAGAGTGAGAAAAGGAAACAATTTAAGTTAAAAAGCATCCTTCTTCTTCCTCCTTTCTTCACTGAAGGCTTGTAGACTTCCTTCCTTAGGGAATTAGGCTTAGAGGCACTGCCTACACAGGTCTGTGCCCAGACATGCTCAAGACTTGCACATGCATGGCCAAAGACCACAGGTTGTGAAATAGGTTGGCCTTTGGTTTTGCCCTTGGTTGGCCTCAGGTTTGTCAAACTGTGTCCTGGGAATGGAAGCTGGCACTATTTCATTTCCTAGTGTAAACACAGGTTAAAAATGGTGACAGCACTAAGAGCTGTGATTTCCTTCTACATCTTCACTCACAAGGGTGTGAGATGAAGTTTTTGGCTTCAGCAACAAAGCTTCTCATGAAACTGCATTGGCAAGAGCAGAAAATCTAGGTAGTGGGATTAGAGATAGCTCTGGAATTTGCATCTCACAAGTCATCCTTTTTTTTCTGTCTTATGCAGAAGTCCTGACCCTCTCATACCATGCCAAATATTGCACCTTGAGGATGACACAGCTATGTCCCATAGATCTTTGGACATAGAGGACACCACAAAACCTGCATTAGGTAACTCTGTGTGGAAGAGACTTTAAAACCCATTTAGCCATTTTTTTTTCTGTTAATCTGCTACCTTGTAGGGTTGTTTTGTTTCAGCTACCACCTAATCTGGTCTCTTGTTTAATGACCACAGTAAAACCCCTTCTCAGCCCACTTTGTTCCAGTCTTTGTGCCAGTCTCCACATGTTTTTTGCAAGCAGATGCAAGCTCATTGCAATCATAGTTTGAGAGAAATACTCAGTTAAAGTGGAATGGCTTTTGATATCACAAATTCACTCTTGCCTGGAAAAATTGGTGTGGCAATGACCCAATTGTTGTGTGGCCTTGTTATTGCTGGAATTCAGATGCAGCTGAAAAGTTTGAAAAGATGGAGAACCTTCTATTCCTCTCAATATATTTTTCTTGGGCTATTCATCTTTACTCTGATTTTCTTACTGATTTCTCATTTCCACTTTCTTTGATTTCCCTTCCAACAACTGCTCCTTGTTTTGCTTTTGTTTGATACAAAGATGACCACTCAAGTACCTTCTATTTCCTCCCGCCAGAGGTATTGATGAAAATTCTTTATTTTTTCGTTTGTTTTATCCAACAGTTGCTTTTATCATAAATTAGACTTTTACACTTTCTAATGTATTGGCCATCTTTTGGAAATATTTCTGCATAGCTTCTAGCACAGCAAAACCTGAATTCCAAATGGATCTTCCATGTTTTATGACAAGTTATTAGTATCAATTCAGCAAAGCAGCTGATGAAGCCTTTTATTCCTTGGAATGCATGCCAGTGTGTGTGTCAAATTTTCTCCTTCACCTTATTTCTCCTAATCTTACAATTCACTGCATTGCATCTTATCATCGAAACACTTCCATCAGTTTTTGGTGAACTGACTGCAAATTAACTCCAGCTCAGTTTAAAGCAGTGAAATAAAGTCTATTAACTGATGACGGTTCCACTTTCTCACAGATTCAATTCTTATCTCTTTTAAATCATTCATACTTTTCCAGATTATAATTTAATCACTCCCCATCATAGTTTTAGGAAATTAATTTCAGAAAGGCATTTCTCACCTGTTAAAGGATGTATTTTTAGAGTACTCTTCTACAAGTTCTTATTAACTATATTCATATGTGTTGACTGTTTGAACAGAAAGTGGTCAGTGTTTCCTACCAGTGCTGTGCATTTTCTGACCTTTAGCTGGTACTCTCTCTTCTACAGAGAGATAAACCTGTGAATTTGGCACCTGGGAAAGCTTTCACTCAATAGGGAACAAGGAACAAATTACAAGGGCCATACTCTCAGTGGATGTAAATCTAGTCCTTCATATCAGTGGCACAATCTCAATTTACACCAGCTGCAAATGTGAAAGAAATTCCTTAATGTTTGCTGGACAGCTTTCTAAGATCTGGTCATTGCCTTTTAAAATCTCATGAGACTGATACTCCTGCAAAGGACCCTAAATCATATGCAGTTATGATTAGTCTCAGGAGAGATCTGTGAAGTGAAATGAATCTGTGAATTAGCCTTGGTGCATTTTAAAGTCAAGTAAATTGACTGATGCAGAATTATACAGGTAAAATCTGCTAGTGTTGAAAAACCCACTGTACTACTGTCCCTTACAGTGTAACTTTACATCTCCTGAAACAGGAGGAGACAACAATTATGAGGAAAAAACTCAAAGTGTCTTTACCTAACAGTTGGACTTGATTCTTGTGGGTCCCTTCCAACTCAGAGTACATTTCTAGAAATAATGGGGCACTTCTCTGTTTGGCTGTACAACCTAGGAAACCAAAGAGATTGGGGAGAGGGCTTAGGTACCTCTGAAAATTCAGTCTTTTTAAGAGAACTCTTTTGTGCACACCCAAGGAATAAACACTTGTTGCTCCAGGTCTTCTGCTCTATCCATGCAGATATTTTGCAGGTAACAAGTGAGGAGAGAGTTCAGACGTACCTCTGGGGGTAAAATTTTTTCAGGGGGAGCTACATGACCAGCGTTTAAGCAGGATCAGGCTTCTGGCAAACTACAGAATAAAAATCAAAGCAGAATATGAAAAGTTATTTTCTTAGGTTTGTCAGACCAATCATGATTAAAGACTAGAAAAAAAGAGGAAGGGAAATGGTCAAGATGATGTTGTAGGGAAGCACAGCTGTGTTGCTGGGAGAAAACCTTTGAGTCACTGAACTGCAGAAGCGATGGAAATGTTTGGTTCAGCTATTATACCATATACAGGCTGCTGCTTGTGGTTTCAGACCAATACAGTAAAACTCACTGTGTTATTGCTTTATTTTTTGCTTTTAAAAGTGTTATCTGAACAGGTAATTTATAGGTTTGGGGGGGAGTTGTTTGGTTAGTTGGTTGGTTTTGGGTTTTTTTTTAATGGGTTATTCTTTGTTTGGATGGAAGGACATAAAATAAAAGCCACATTTGATAAACGTTCTCTTTTTAAAGCTAGAGCATGAAGTAGTAATATTTAAGATAACATAGGGAGCATTTGGAATTACGCAATTGTCAGGTCATGTAGGCAAGTTTACCTTCAATACTTCTCAGCCCTCTGCAACTAGGTAGGCCTATCTTGCTATAGCATTTTAATGCAATTTTATGATGAATTTAGTGATTGCAGCAACAATGTAATGAATTCAGAAAGATTAATGTGAATGAACATACACATCTGGTGAACTTCTATGCTCATCTTGACTCTGAGCACTAGGATAATATATACATCCTTAACTGAAATATATATATTTGGTAGCAAAACTATTTTTAAAACCAGAGTTGGGTACTTGGGGGCAAGGTGCTAGTTCCCTACAGATTTCTTCTTCAATTTTTGACTGTGTCTATGTGATTCAATTCCTTTCCTGTTAATTAATTATAATGGCTATATTTCAAGTTACTCTTTTTCCACCACAAAACAAACATAATTTAGTAGCGTACTAAATGTAACCTTGGCCCTCTCCTCCTCTTCCCTCTATTTAACATTGCCTTTTCTCACTTTTTTAAATTTGTTTTTCCATCACTTTCAAGCAGAGAATAACTTGTACCATATATCTGTACAGTGCCAATTGAATTGCTTCTGAGTTCGTCTGAGGTTTCTGGAATAAATGTGTAATTAAAATCCATGATTATGTCTTCTCACATGTACGGTATACAGACCTCAATTTGTTTTACTTCCAAAGTGAAGTGACCAGAAGCAATAAATATATTGTTTCAGCCTATTTGTCTCTTCTTTATGGCACCCAAACCTTTACATGAGCACCGGAACAAATGGAACTCCATTTTCCCAGGGTTTCTTCTATGTTTGTTGCACTTGCTGGTATTTATAAAGATGCCTGATTGATTCCTTAAGATATTCAAATGCTCTGTCTTGTGGCCAAATAAATTAGAGCTCTGAGGCTCTTCCCAATGGCATATTCCAAACACCTTTCCCATAATATATGTGGAAGATAGTATCATTGCTCTCTGTTTCCCTTTAACAAATCAAATTTCATTCAGATTATTGGATTCCAAGAATATTTTGAGGAGAGAAGACAGTCACAGAGAAGATTCATAGTGAGATCCTATATATTATTCTCAAGCACTATACTGATAACCAGGCAGCCACTGACCCACTAGTTCTGAGTTTATCTTTCAAAGACCAGAGCCCCATATTTTTTATTGAGAATTTTCTCTCATTGTTCGTTGTTCTTAGATTGGAGTGGAGATTCCAGAGATATTTTGGCATGTTGCTTTCAAACTGAGTTTCTGAAGACATGCATCTCTTTTGGTTTGGAAGCTACATCTGAGTGCCCAAACTGGCAAAATTCCAACCACTTTTCTCTTAATTTTGCAATTTCTTAAAACTAAAATTTATATACTTAAAGCTCTGTAAGGGAAAAAAAAGCGTAAAAAAGTGTCAGAATTTGTCTGCTGCCTTCTTGCTGTCTGTAACTAGGCCATCCCTCTGCTTTTGTTGGCTAATAGAAAAGACTGTTGGCCTTCTGTTAGACATGGGATCATGGTATTTTTTAATTTCTAGTACTATTTTCAGATTGCATCCTGTGATTCTCAGTTGGGTCAGAATCTGCATCAATATTTTTATTATTCTCACTGCAGAGCATTTCAGCTACCTTAAGGGCCCCAGTAAGAGCTCAGTAGTTCATTGCAGAAAAATTGCAGCTGAAATAGGCAGAGGCAGTAGCCAACCAATCTAAGCCATGCTGTGCCAGATGCATCACACCCTAGAAACTGCAAAATCCTTGGCCAGTCCTGAAATTGAGTACAAGAACAAATACAGAATGGAAAACTATAAACTCAAGTAATAAACCCAGTGTGATTTACAGGACTACGTTTGCCCCTGTTCTAACCCCTAAACTGACAGATGATGGAAAGGAGGAAAATGTCCTCTAAACTACATACACAGGTTAACAAATGGGAAATAATAAAGGAAGAGTTGGAGATGGAAGACAGTAACACTGGTTGCTTCTTTACACTGAGGATAAATGTAACTGTGCTCTGTAAGTTTTAGCACAAGGGTAGTTTCTTCCTGATTGTCTAGATGGCCTGTCAGATAGTGATTCAAAATGCTAAGGACACAGTAATTAATAGGTCTCTCTGATACTTTGATTAATTATAGACCATAAATGATCAATCAGTGCTGAGCCTATGACTTGTTATTCTCCATTTTACGCTCCTGAGAAAATACTGAGGAAATGTTAACACTTTCTCATGGCCTTCTGTTAAATTTTCTGTATCAAGACTTAGTGGTGCACAATTGCATCATCTTGAAATAGTTTTCTGGACCTAAGGGTTATCCATTAGAACTATTCCTAAGAAATCATTTCAGTACAAGTCTGCAGGTCTGGCTAGAAAAGTAGGCACTAAATTTCAAAAATAGGAATTTAAGATTTGTCAGCTGTATGAGATAGGGCTCAGCTTTAGATCATCTGGCCATTAAATCACTCATACAACAGAGGGCCTCCAGACTAATAGTAGTCACTGAAAAAATGTCTACATACTTCAAATGGATACAAAAGGAAAAAGTCCTCTTGAAATTAAAATATAATACAAATTTTATATAGGACAAGCATTCTGTGAAATACATCCCTGTTTACTTTGATTCTAGTCTTAATTAGACTCCATTAAAGTGGCATTTCAACTCCCAAGAAAGCAAATTAAAATTATTACTTTGATTGATTGATATTTAGGCTACCTTTTGTTTAGTTAAACAAAACTAAACATTGTGGAGACAAAGCAGAATGCCCTGAACCTTGTAGAGATGTGCTCAGGATACCAATAGATCTCACTGGCCAAATTTGCAGTGCATTACACTATGAGATGGTAAGATATTCTTTCTTGTTCTATGCATACAAGTTGGATATCAGTAGTTTAGACCATTAGCAGCTTACTAGGAGATCCATAATATCCATCAAGTCGTTCAGAGATACTTATTAAAACATTATAGGTTGTTCTGCATTTGCAGTGTTTATGGATTTATAGTATATGCACTCTATTATGCTCCTAGAAATGCTTGGATTTTTTATAAAAAATCCTATTTGAAAATTTGAAATCACTATTTTTCTTCTTGGGTTAAAAAAAGGTAATTCTAAAGAAGGTTTTGGTTTTCTTAAATGTGATGTATAAATGTCAGTCTGCAATAGTTTCTAGGATACCAGTTACATACGTGAAAGTTTCATTACCATAAATAAGAGCAGCCTTTTTTAAAGCCCACATGCATACCAATGTCCAAGCACCAGCACCTACCAGTTAGGCTTGTTCTTAAAAACTGGATTCTTCACTAGATTGTTCACATTCCCTCCTACAAATCAAGTATATTTTAATAAAACATTCCAATACTGAAGTTTGATACAAGCCTCATTAAGATTAACAAAATAAACCAAAAAGACCCCTCCAATGTATATTTTTAATGTTATTTCTATCTTTAATCTTCTAGTAAATATGCATACCACTAACATATACTTGAGCTAAAATGAGTTCTTGAAGCATTTAGGTATGAAGATCACAGGATAAATCCAGTGTGAAAGAATCTCCCTAGCCCAAAATAGGGCCAGTTGCTCAGGGTTCTATCCATTGAGTCTTGAAAACCTTTTTGGATGGAGGTGACACAACCTCTGTAGCCCAGCTGACCTACAGTGTGACTGTCCTCTAGAGGAAGTTTTTCTCATTATATGCAATCTGAATCTTTTTTTTTCTTTTTCTTTTTTTTTTTTTTTCTCATCTTAGGTCCACTGTGTCTCAGCCTTCCAACACACACTGCTGTCAAAAGCCAGGCTCCACCTTGTTGATGATCTCTCTGCAGCGTACTGGGGGCTGCTGGTTGGTCCCCCCCCGCCACCTCTTTTTCAGGCTGAAGAATGACTTGATCCTCAGCCTCTGCTCACAGACTGTATGTTCCAGCCCCAGCATCTTGGTGGCCTCTGCTGGGTTTCCTGCAGTTTATTGATGTTAGATCAAAGATTTTGTAAGTCAAACTCCCCTTGACTTCAAAAGGAATGAAGTTGGATCACTCACTACGTGACTATTTTGGGGCTCTGTTGTTACCTATTTATCCGGAGGTCATATTTTGGGGTTGGGGCTACAGGTTGTACATTTTACTGTCCAAATCATGAAAGAAGGTAGGATCACAAAAGGGTGACTCAAAGGTTCATGCAGACAGATGTAGTGCATTCAAAGGAGATAAAAACATGCACACTTTGCACTCATCTGCTCCCCATCAAGTATTTTTCTGTCCCTCCAAGTTATCAGTGTGAATCAATAGTATAATCCAAAGCTTTTTGCACTGAAAGCTAAAAAAAATCACACAGTCTGCACCATGCCTGCCTTGAAAAGCAAAGCCACATATTCCTTTGTGTGGAGAGAGTAATCACTGTAAAGGTAAAGTGTATGCAATTTCCAAATGCCAAATTCTATAGAGAGAAAAATACTACTTTGCTTTGTGCTTTTCAGCTAGCTGAGACCTTCTCATATGACAGGCCATAATCAATAAATCATGTGCCAGTTGTGCTGATTCTGTATGTCAGGTCATATCTCTCCATTTCAATTTTGAGTTTCTTACGGAGTATTCACATGTGTTCTGTTGTCACGTCTTTCCACCTCCTCAGTGTCAATTTAAAAGCTGTTATTTTTAGGCCACAGAAATTGCAACCCGCCTACCCACTCGCTCCTCAAAATATTATCCCACTGCCCAGCTTCAAAGCAGAGAAAGAAAAAGAGGCAAGTCCTCTGTTTGAACTCTGTGATATACCAAGGAAGCCAAATCCTCTTTGTGTATACCTTGACCATAGTAAGCAAAAAAGATGTCATCATGACAAGTTGTCAAGGCTGATCAGTAATAAAGAATTTCAAGAAAAGGCCCTTGCAGTGGAAAGATGTTTGTTGCTCACTTACATAAGCAATTATTTACACAAATTAGGCAACTTCACACCTCTAGTCTTGCTAAGGAAATGTCTGATTTGGGAAGGTTCATGGTGCAGACCACTTAGCTAGAGAGGGAATTATCAGAATTATTTTATGTCTCAGAAATCTGGCTGTCTGGGCTGTGTGAGTCACTCCAGACTGAGTTTACATTCTGCAGGTTGCTCCAAAACTACTTAAGCTCCTCCACAGGTCTGCATTAATCCTGGCTGTATGTTTTAACCTTTGTGCTCACTCTCCCCAACTGAGTCTCCTGAGTTCCCCGTGTCATTTCAGGCAAAGTCTTTCTCCTCTCCGTTCCTCATTTCTCATGGTAAGGGAGGATGGTAGTAATCGCTTACAGCTTACTGGTGTTTTGAATATTGGTAATATTTCAGCATTTTCAAAGTCACTAACCATACAAATAGCCTCATACTGCAGTTCTTACTAGGGAATTTGACATGTTGATGTATATATATAAACAATGCTATTTTACTTTCCTGACACATTTTTTGCTATCAATAAATATTTAAACTTCGAGAAAGGCCCTTTTCTGAATTCTTCAAGAACAGTCTTTGAACCAATGTTCTCAACTGGTGAATTACATTGACATGCTCACCTCTAGTGTTCCAAAGTGACTATGATACTTCAACTTAAGGATAACAAACTCGGAGATTTATGGCCATCTGGCTATTTCTTCCCTTTTACTTCATGTTAATTTATTTGTTTGTTTGTTTGTTTGGGGTTTGGGATGTTGTTGTATTCCTTTTTTTTCCCTCTGTACCATTTAAGACTCACTTTACATGCAGCCTGTCCACCTCCATCTCTTCACCCTCCTCTTCTATAACACATCAAATTCCTCAAACTCAGTTTTCCTGCCCTGGGTTTAACTACAGACTTCCATTAGTCAAGAAATTGAATTTTGCAGCTCCATCAACTACCACAGTTGGCTCAGGTTTTAATGTTTGGCTTTTCTGATGTGTCTTCTTAAGCAGAAAGAAATGGTACATTTATTTTAGAATGGTTGTAAACAAGAGGCTATTTTTATATTTTCATTTTTTCTTCCTGAATTCTGTTTTTTAGTGCAAATAAGAGTCTTTTGAATGTCTCAAAGGAATGTTAAAGTATCTTTGCTCATTGTAAAGGTATTTTGCTCTTATTCTACCACAGTTTGGCTTATTTTTTAACGAAATAAAATGACCACAGTAGGTTGGGCAAAGAGGGTTAGTGTGATGTAGAAATTCTTGAAAGTGTTTCCCTGTTTCCCAAAATATTATTTTACTGGTCTGCATTATATTAAGAGGTTTTGGAGATGTGGACATATTTCATACCAGAAGATGTCAAACTCATTTTGCCTAACTTAAGATTAAGATTAATTAACACTATAAATGTAGTGCCTTTTGAGTTAGGAAATTCAAGATTTCTGCACAGTTTTGTCCAATGTGATGCTGGATTTAAGGCAGAGCCATGTTGTTCTGGAGCAGCAGCTGGTGGTTGCATGAAATGTCTCTAAAATACAAAAGTTGCACCAGATGCCACTGTGGGGACATAAGTTTCTCCCCATCACATTCCCTTCTGTGTCTCTTTATGTAAGTTTGCCATCTGGATTCCCATTATATTTGAAGGAGATCAAGAAGTTTAGTCAATACAGTAACTGCTACTTATGATGAGATTCCCTGGATGAAAAAGATATTTCAGAAGGATCCTCAGCTTCGTTGTCTCTGCTGTCAAAGTGCTGTTTGCTCTAAAGGGAATTACTGTGCCTTTTTTTCTCATGGATGAAAGTGAACACTCTGAGCTTTCACCTTGAATCAGATGTCTCCCACCTAGACAAGATGAGGTGGTGTGACAGTTGATGGACATTGTTCAGGGAAAATATCAAGACTATCATGGAAATTAAGGAAAAAAGCTTTTAAATAGAAATTCTTATCACTTCTTATGGTTCTTTTTGTTTGTTTGTTTTGTTTCTTTTGGCATTCCTATTTTTCTGGCCTATTGCTGCTTCTTTGTCCAGCTAATGATAAAATCTCAGACACAGAAAACCATTTTGCCCTACCTTGCAATATATATTTGCTTGATCCTTCAGAGGTGACTTCACAGTTCAGGAGTTCCCCACCTACTTGAAATTGCTGCTGTGTTTTATGGTGTAAAAGGCCTCAGCCTAAAGGATATTCCCTTCAAGCTTTTTATTACCTGTAGGGTTGCAAAGAAAGAGCTGTGTTCAGCTGAGGATAATTTCCTGTGCCTACATTTGACAGGCCTCTGTTAGTTTTTGTTTTGTTGTATTTTTTCGTAAGAAATTTCAGGAAAATCGCCATACCACATGTATTTTCTCATTGTGTAAATCACTTTATTATTGTTAAAGCAGTTACTTACTCTCTTCATCCAAAGAACAGAGAGCTTTTTTTTAGATGCTAAATAAATAAAAACAAACAAACAAACAAAAAGTGCTAAATCCTCTTCCTCATAACAAAACCTTTCCATATTATGAGCACCCTGAAGCTGAAAGGATTAAAAATGCAGACTAGGTGACCTGAAACTGCTAATTATAGCTGAAGAGCTACAGGCAGTCATAAACAGCCACAAGCCAAACAGAGTAATGTATATCATTAAGGTCACGTGTATTAAATACAAATTTTCCTTTCTTTTTTTTTTTCAGCCCAGATACCCATGTAATTCACATTTTGTATTGCATGGAAAAAATCATTTTCAGTTTTATTTGCACTTTAATATTTAAAAAAGAAAGAGCTGCTACATGCTATTTTGGTATACTTGCAGAGGACATAGCAGTTCTTAGAGCATAACAAAATATTGAATGAGTGTGACCCAGGCAGTAGTTAATTTTTTTACAGTGGCAGCTGAGAGCAGAACTCAAATTTTTTGGACTTTTATCAGTTTACCTGAAGGGAAAGCTACAGTGGTCACTGGATGGCTCACACTGTAAGGCATGGACTCATTTGAAGGAGAGAGAATTTACAGTTTAAAAAAAGGTAGTGATCAGAATTGGTGAAAAAAAAATTCTGATGGCATTGTTTTCTACCAGAACATTTGAATTGCATTAATATCTAATAGTTTAAAATATGGAAAATTATTGAAATTATTGTTACAAGTTAAAAGAATAAAAAGCAGCTTGCTATGTTATAACACAAAAAGGTAAAACTATGACTTTTTCATCTAGAATTTGTAACTTACCAAAGGACAACTTTGTTGTGCTGGTTTAGAGGTAAACCAGCAGGGGAAATGAGCTCAACACGAGAGAGATTGTAAGTCAGAGCTACAATTTAATAATAATAATACAGTAAATACACTGATACAAAGGGAAATTGCTTCCAACTCCCAGAACCCAGCTGTATAACCCAGTGCCCTGGGGTACAGACCCAAAGGGGTTTGTTAGCCTTATGCTGAGACCCGTGTGGCTCCCCCAAGTCCAAAGCAAAAAGAAGTGAAAAAACCTGTTGGTGCAGGTGATGGCTGTAGTCTCGTTGAGAGTGGTGGTCTCCTCCTGTCGAGGTCCTGCTGCTCCTCCGGGTCCAACGAGAGGTTCCCGAGGTCTTCTTACCTACCCCTTTTTGTACCCTCAGGGAGCATCCAGTCCCTTCCCCGGGGCGGGGACTCACACAATGGGTGATTAACTCTGTGAGTCATGGGCTATTTTCGGACTGTTGATGGCCCATTAGCACCTACGCCCCCTCAGGCTGGGAGTGGAGGTGCTAAGGACTCCCTGGGAAGCTGCTGCAAATGGGCCATTGACCTTGGGAATGAATAGAGGGGGTAGAATACATAGTCTTTGATCACCCCCACACAGTGACAACTGGTCCCACCTGCTGAACTAGGACATTTGTGTAGTGCTTGAGATGAAGCAGGAAAAGTTACAAAATAAAAATAAAATATTGAAGCATAGGTTCCTCCCTGGATGGAGCTTTGAACAACCAGGTCTTGTGGAAGGCATCCATGCCTATGGCAGGGGGTGGAACTAGGCAACCTCTAAGGTACGTTTCAACTCAAACCATTCTACAAAATGTTTCTAATATTAAATCTCACTCTTTAATGAGAATCATATTCTTAAGTAATAGGAAGGAGCTTAAAGCCCACAATTCTGCTGAAACAATAGAAGGCAAATACTCTTTTCAGGGATACTTCATTATCTTTCTCTTTTGAGGATTCAGCAGGTGATTCTTTAAGGTGAAGGACTTTTAGAAAACATGTTCTTAGTAATTCTCAAACATATGGTCGATTCTGTGGGTCCTTTTCTAACTTCTTCCCTTTCTTGCCCAAATTACTAGATTCTTTTGAAGCAGAGATCCTTACATTATGGGAAACATGATACAAGTTGAACATTAGATGCTCAGAGTAATTTGGAACAGTGCAATTAGGCTTTCTGCATTAAGTCTGGACACTAATTATGATATGATGAACTTCAGATGACTTTTTCTGTTCCTTTTTTCTGTGAGCTTCCATTACATAAAATATGAACCAGTAACATCCCTCATATTTCTATTCATCCTGTAAGCATAAGGCTGTAGAATATCTCTTTTCACTGAATAAAGAAGATGATTTTGTCACTGATGAGCAGTACATTGTAAATATTTTTTTGTTATTCACATGGCCATAAAACAACATAATCTGAGATCATTATAATATTCCAGAGTTTTAAAATATTCTTTGGAAAATAGTTTCTTAATATTCTCTTTTTCACTAGCACAAATGAAAACTTTACAACAGAGGGCAGTTTATTGTACTGTATTTAAAACTACTGCAAGAAAGAGATCTTGTTTTTCCATGGAAATGACCAGATCACAAACTGATCTATGTTTAACATTTCTGAAATGGCAAGAGAGCAAAAAAAAGAATTATTAAATATAACTGGCATTTGAATTGGGAATGAAGGGAAAATGTTTTAATTAGCAAGTATGCAACAGCTCAAAGATAGTAAAAAACCCCAAACCACATATCATAATTATCATAGAATCAGAATGGTTTGGGTTGGAAGGGACCTTAAAGATCATCCAGTTCAAACCTTCCTGTCATGGGCAGGAAAATGGAACAGCTTTGTAACTAGGATTTAGCTCTCCAAAGAATGTCTGGCAAAATAAGAGAAAGGCAAAATACCTCTGAGTGTCTATTGAGAAATATGTTTATTCTGAGAGAGAAGATACAACAAGCCAGCTAACAGGAAACAGAGCTAAATAAGTTGGTCTAAAAACTTTAATTCAATTTCCTTTTTTTTTTTTTTTTTTTTTTTTGCTTTCGGGATAGCCCATGGAAAACTGTTAACATCAACCTCCCTGAAGATAAAGCAGGGCAGTGCAATCTTCCAGCATCCAGAGATAGGGAAATTTCATTCTCATTCTATATCATTGCAATATACCATCTTTCACATTTTCAACTTATGCTACCAAAAGACATCCTAAAACATTATTCATCCTCCAGACTGAGCACGAGAAAAGTATGCTCAGCAATATTCACACCAGGGAAAGCTGCACAGCCAGACATATGTGTATTTACACACTCTGCAAGGCTGAGCCTGCAACCTGGTTGTTGATATATTTCCCCAATAAGTAGAAGACCTGCCTTCAGTGAGCAATTTGGTCTTACCACTTAGTCCAGTGCCTCTTGTTTTCTGTGCTATTTCTAACTGTGCCTATAGTGTAGATTGTGTATAACAGAACCTGGCAACACACATTGCATAGCAATAGCCCCTGAGCCTGCCTCGTGAGATAGGTTGCTGTGAGAAAAGCTTGAGGGGTCAGAAGATGAGTGAATATGAAAGAACCTGACTCTGCTGTTTGGTGGTTGGATGGAAAATTTGGGACAGAGCAGGGAAGATTTTCAGTCAGGCATGCGTCTAAGTCCCATTAGACCTTAAGTGCCTTGTTCAATCCAAACCGTAATTAGAAACTGTCTTTACCAAATGTCAAAATGTTCCTTTTCCGTTTATAAAACATTAAAAACCACTAGAGATGCAGAAAATGGGCTTCATAATTCCCCTCTGTCAATGCATCAGGACTCCAGTCGACACGGTTTCCTCTGTGCTAACTTGCAGGGGGACTTGCATACAGAGCTCAAACAAGGTAAATACAGTCTCTGTGTTTTGGGGTTTTTTTTAATAATGCTGAACAACACTTCTGGGTTACAATGAGAAGTCTAAAATACTAGAAAAGGAAATGTTACTACTTGCATCAAACACAATAAAAATAACTAGTTCTCATGAGGCTCTCTCTGAAGCTTATGAATTGCTTGTGGAAATAATATTAAGCACCTCTATCTCTGTAAACATGGATTTATGTTAAACCAATGTTACCATAATAACAATGTCAAAAAAACCACTCTGATTTTTTAGATATATTTGCTGCCATTAATGTATTATCTTTTGTTTTTCTAGACATCTCAGCCTTGAAGACAAAAGGAGAAGGATTGTATTCAAAAGGGCAAAAGCTGCTCAAGGACTTCACTCAGGTGAAAATACTCATTGCATTAAACCCTCAGCTGGTCTAAATTGAAACAGCTCCTTTGAAATTATTTACACTGGCTAATTATCTGACCCATATGTAAGACCACCCAGTGATGAGTGTTATCTTACTATCACCCTCTCTGACTGTAACAGGATCTATAGTTAGTTATTGCTCCAAGCAATACAGGTTTTTAAATAGCTTTATATGGAATAACAAAGCGCAGGAACGATGAAAATTAGTGAATGCATTTTAAATATGACCTATTTGATTAGTAGCAACATCCAGAAAAAAGTTCTATGTAGTACAAAAGACAGTGATTTATTTGCCCATAGGATGAATAACATATTAAAAAAATTACCACCTTATATGTGACAAATAGAGTAATCAAGAGAAAGCTGCTCTTACCAGTGAGGTAGGACTATTCCCCTTGTCTCTTTTGAGTAAGAGAAAGAAGAAGTTTATAAAGAAGTTATCATCTAAGATCGGTTAAATATAGATCTGAAAAACTTTTTTTTTTTCAGAGCACAAATTTTTCACCAACAATGGAGCTGTGGACATCTTAAAATAGCTTTGATAATTTGACCTTAATTCACTGAATAATTTCAACCTGGGTTTAGTGAGAGAACAAAACCATACTTCCTATCTGAATTCACAAAAGATCTGGAGCAGACTTTGTTTCTTTTATCTGGTGACTGAATGAGCACTGGCCAGCATGTGCAGGGCCAGTCCTAGTTCTCCCTAAGTGGTTTGGAGCTTATTTACCATTATCCTTAAGGAGAGGGTTCCAACCACGCTGTTTTTTCTTTCGTATTTCCAGTGCTTCCTCTTGAAACTGTGCTTTTTTGCATGAAATATTGACTGAAAAGGGACTGGGATCCAGGCAGTTTGTCCTGCAGGATGGTGTTTTGACCACTACCAGGCACTGCAAACTGAACAGTAAAAGAGAGGTAAAAAGCAGAACAGCTCTGACAGGAAAGACAGAGAGAAACCTCCTTAAACCTCTTCAGTTTATGGGTTTGGGGTCTGCTGGGAACAGCACTATGCAAGTCCTCTGCTTGAACCCACAGAAGTGTTTGAAACAAGCTTTCGTGTGTCCTCATAAAACCTTCCCAAGTGTCTGAGTGTCCCTCAGTCTCTCCTAATGACTCTGTCCCATTTGCTATGAAATATTTAAAACCTAATTGAGTCAGAAACTTATGCAACAAATTCATTGTCACTCGAGATCATGAGGTTGACTTCACTCCCAGAACAAATGAATAGAGAACTGGATTTCTTACTTTGTTAAAAAAGTATCTTAAGAAGATCATTTCGGACCATCACTAGCACTTTGGAGTTCACTTGTTCCTCTGATTTTTATTACAAATGTTCATCTGTGATCTGCTTCACTTTCAGCTTTGCAAAATGTTTTCCCTCATTTAAATACTACAGGTTTGTCGGGAAAACAAACATTCATGCATGCTCACATGCACATTAGTTTGGGATGGTATAATGTTATTTGGTTTTATCTCAGTGTTAGAAATACAGTTATTTTTTCACTATCCTACTGAAATTACCCTTTCAAATTAAGAAGACAATTAAAAGAAAAAGTATGATTTAATTTAATATATTAGGCCGTTTGCTGACCTTTGATTATTCAAGATGTTCTCAATAGATGACTGTCTTGCTTCTTTGAGAGACACTTAAACATTGAGTTCGAAATCCATAGCTAGCTTTGACTCTCCTCAGGCAAATGGACACTGTCAGTCACTTGTGAAGGAAAGTCCTTTGCTTGCCTGGTCCTCAGGCTATGGATCCTGAACCTGCCACAAGCATTGGTACTTCTATTACTAGTTGAAAGAGAAGGGCAGGGAGGAGAAAAGGACGGGGAAGGGAAAAGAGGCTACGCATATTTATTTTTCCCTGGGATAAGATCAGAGAGAAACAAACCCCAAATAGAGTAGTTGTGGTCCTTAATGTACTACTGGAAGGTGCTCAGATGCCTGTACCCTTGCAGAACAGTTGTAAAATGTTTCTTGGTTTGTTTGGAGACTTCCTGTTCCTAAAAAGTCAAAGGTATCTGATGCAACAAACCAGGCTGGTCTCATTTTTTGGCAACTTGTTATTTCATATGGTGCAAATAATCATGAAATCAAATGGCATCTACTTATAATTTTATAGTAATTGCTTCTAGAGCACTTGCCAGTTTTTCCATGTATAATTAGTACGTAATCTTCAGGCATAAATAACTCCCTAATTAGTCCATAATCTGTAATTGTGATGTACTTACAGACTAGTTATTTGCTTATTTGGACTCTGTAAAATAAAATTCCTCCCTGAAAAAACACTGAAGGAGAATTACGTAGATTTCTTGTTTGAAGGTCATTCTTAGAGCTGTCAGGAGAAAGAAAACCAGATCTAAAACAGTTATTGATATTAGAAAGTGTTCATTAGTTGCTAAGTATCTATGTTGATAAAAGAGAAGAAGCAGATTAAGAATAAAAATTTCACAAGAGCAAATAGGAATTTTTCAATTTCCTCTCAATCGAGATAACAAGGAGCTCTGCGATGAGAAACAGCAAGTAGAAGTGTTAAGGCAATGTTTTGTTTCAGCTGTTTCTATTAAGTCCTAGCCTTCCCTTCCCCTTCACTTCCATTTTCTTGCACTCTCCTTCCTTTATCTTGATTTTTTCCTTCCTTTTCCCTTTTTTCCCCCCTTTCCTTTTCTTTTCCCTTTCTCTTTTTCCCTTTTTCTTTTTCCCTTTTTCAATGAATCCCAGAAACAAAAACAATGCTATTTGATAATCAGATAAACATCCCACTGGCATAAAATTCATGAGCTACTGGATCTGGGGAAAGGAAAGCCTCAGATGAAAGGATTTACTCAAAAATTATGTGTCTTGAATGACAGCAAATCTTGGATAAGTGAATTGGTACATTGCATTCCAGAAAGACAGCCTTGTGATAGCTTTAAAACTGTGATATTGAGGTAGTTCTAAAAAACTTTCAGTTCCCTAAGATATTTTTCTTTCTTCTTCTTCTTTTCTTTTTTTCTTTTTTTTTTTAATAGGAACTTTTCTGAGGTATTTGCAGAAGATGCAACATGAAAAGCACTACTCTTTAGAGTGTTGCTTAGCACATTTGCCTGAACTTCTGCAGTCATGCCATGATGTGGGACAACCTCAAACACAAGTGCAGACTGGAAGAAAATTGGATTGAGAGCAGTCCTGGGGGGAAGGACTTGGGGTTGTTGTTTTTTTGAGAAGCTCACCATGACCCAGCAAGGTGTATTTGCAGCCCAGAAAGTCAAGCATGACCTGGGCTGCATCAAAAGCAGTGCAGGCAGCAGGTTGAGGGAGGGGATTCTGCTCCTTTGCTCTGCTCTCAGGAGACCCCACCTGCAGTGCCACATACAGCTGTGGGGTCCCCAGCACAGGAAGGACATGGACCTGTTGGAGAGAGTCCAGAAGATGCCACAAAGATGATCAGAGGGATGGAGAAACCCTCCTGTGACAGGCTGAGAGTTGGAGCTGTTCAGCCTGGAGAAGAAAAGACTCCAAGGAGGCCAAATAACACCTTCCAGTACTTAAAAGGACTACAAGAAAGCTGGAGAGGGACTTTTAACAAGGGCATGGAGTTACAGGACAAGTGGAAAAGGCTTTTAAGCTGAAGGAGAGTAGGTTTAGACTAGATATTAGGAAAAATTCCTTACTGTGAGGTTGTGAGGGGCCAATACACAGGTTACCCAGTGAAGCTGTGGATATCTCATCCCTGGAAGTGTGCAAGTCCAGATTGGTTTGAGCTCTGAGCACCCTGCTTTAGTGGAAGATATCCCTGCCTGTGGCAGGCTGATTGGAACTAGATGATCTTACAGGTCCATTCAAACACAAACTATTCTTTGGTTCTATGATTCTATGATGAATATTTGTAAATTTGCACCTTTGTGCCTTTTAGTATTAGGATCTGAATACAGCACTTTGATACAGAGAGGAAAATATCATTATCTCAACCTGATGCATGTCTTGCAAGACATGTTGTTTAATCTAGAATTGATTCATATTCTGAAACTTGTGACGTTTCAACATTCCTTTAACATCAGATGACTGATTTACCACATTGTTTTCCTTCCTTTTCACAAGAGATGCAACAGAACAAGAAGAAAGATAAAGTGAGTAGGATGGATAAAATAATTCCCTTAATGTTAAATAGAAGAATCTGAAATAAAATTAAATCTGGAATACAGGTTGGAAGTTAATGAATAATTCTGAAGTTCAAGTTAACTCCAGAATCTGATGTGCCTGTGAATGGGTGTTACAGATTAGATTCAAGCTCCCTGGAGAGGTGAAATGATTTCTTGGTAGGGAGAATTTCACAACTAGAACTAGGCTTTCTGCTAGAAGATGCAGAAAATTAAAGAGTAATATTAAATAAGTCAGCTTTGGACATTGAATCACTGTGAAAAAGTGTGTTACTTTTTAACTGTTTCACAGAATCACAAAAGTGCGAGGGCTGGAAAGCACCTCTGGAAGTCACGTAGTTCAACTTACATGCCCAGAGCAGAATCGGGGTTCCTCAGAGCCACATCTGCTTGGGGGTTTAATACCTTAAAGGATAAAGATTTCACAGTCTCTTCGAGCAACCTGTGCTAGTTCTTGTTTCCTTTCACTCCCCTCATCACATTCAGCTCCAGGTGAGTTTTGGTTTTCCTAATTCCACTCCTATGTCTCTCTATTTTGCCCTTCGGTAGGTCCCTGTTTCTGCTTCTTATATGCTCCCATTTATTGTTTAAGTTTTCCTGGGAGATACTTGTTCACCCATGCAGGCTTCCTGCTACCTGTGCTTGATTTTTTAGTTTCCCAGGATGGTCCAATTTTGAGCTTGAAGGAAGTGATGCTTGAAAATCAACCAGCTCTCCTGGGGGCTTCAGGGCTGTTTTTGATGGGATTCTTCAAAGCAGAACTCTACAGTGGTCTAAGTCTTTCCTGAAGTCCAGGGTCATGGTCCTGTTTTGTCTTTTGTTTTTGTTTTACCAGTTTCCTTATCTCCAGATCTGGAACTAACCAGCTCATGGCCACTGTTTGCAAGTATGAGGTCAGGCAGTGTTTGTCCCCTTATCAGCTCCTCAATCATCTGTTTCAAGCAATTTTCATTCATGCACTCCAGGAATAATTCTGGGTTTGTTATGCTCTGTTGTTTTGGTCTACAAAGACATACCGGGGGAGTAAAAGCCAGACAGGAGGACCAGGTCCTGCACACATGAGGCTCCTTTAAATCTTGTGGAAGATTAAATTGATACAAAAGAAGATGAACATTAAACATACTAGACTTTAATATGTATCACACTGGCATGAGATATGAAATAATTGCAATAGTTCTGTAAACTTGTAATTGTTATGATTAGGCTTGATCCCCAAATGAGAAAAAAAAAAAACAACAGAATTTCAGTTCTGATCTTGTCATTGAATTTCTACACAGATGCAGAATTTTATTTTGAACATGCTATTTTATAATGTAACATAAAATCAAAAATAAATAAAGAAAAAAATTTTCATAATAATGAAAATTTGTTCTATGCTGTAGGTGGTGATATAAGAAGTCAAAATGAAACATTTCTATTTTTTTCATTTAATGTTATTAAAGAGACATTCTTATATGAATGGTCTGAATTTTATTAATATGAGCTTTTGAGAAAAGAAAGTAATTAATTTTTTTTGAAAAGAAAAGGTCCATTTGTATTCAGTAACAATTGTGTAGAAGTTTAATTACTAGTGAACAACACTGTCAATGTGTTTCATCACAGTGGTCAGATAATTTTGTCTTATTGAGTGAAAAATACACTTAAGATAAGGAACAGAAAACAGAAGACAAGAAATTTCATGTTCTTGTGTGATACTCACAGATTGCATCAATAAACGTGGTATGAATGTCAAGCTGGGGATGGTTGTACTTCCTCATGAGCTGCACAGGCACTTCCTCCACATTGTTATGCCGTGTTGCATCCACTAGAATTGTCTGACTCTTGAAGAAGACACAGTTAAATGAGCTCTTTGTGTCTCCCCTCAAATTCTTCTTTCAAAACAGCCCCGCATGCAATAATGTAATCTGTCTGTCAAATAAATAAGGTCTACAGCAAATAGATGCTAAGAGGTCAAAATACTGCAAAAGTCATCCTAGCCTTTATCTGAGACAGCTCTTCTGACTTAGGTGAAATCTTTCTTGGGATTCAACACTAAAGTTCTTTGCCTTCCATCTTTGCTGAACTAACAGAAACACATTATCTGTAAGTTGCAGTCTGTCCAAACCAACCAGCCCTGAAACGAGGACTTGTGACAAGTCCAATTTCTTTGCTAACTGCATCACTTTGTAGATGATTTGTGTTAAAATGCAATTAAATAAGAAACTTGAACTTTGGTGTTTCTAGAGGGTGTTTTTCACATCTCAACACATCAGAAAAACCTGAAAAAATGTCTTATTGATTGTGTGCTTCCCACCTTACCCAGAACTAGACTGATGAGCAGCCACAAATAAAAACAAACAAACAAAGAAACAAAAAATTAAGTATATGGACAACAAAGAGGTAAGCAAAAGCTTCATCAAGTTAGGATGTCCAAAAAGCATATGATTCAACTAGAAAACATCACATAGATTTCTGATTGTTTACAATTAGTTTTTCAATGTATTAAACACGGAGTGGAAAAGATTGAAACATCAGTCTTCCTCAGATGAGTTTTTTACACACCAGGCTTTACAGTTCAACATGTAAGTCCTTGGAAATGTCCAAAAATGTGCTTTTGCTATAGCTGAACAAGAAGCTTGAAAGGGATATGAGTCTCAGTTTATCTTAGATCATCACTCTGGAAATTGCTGAAAGAGGTCAGGTACCATTAATCATTGAACAGGGCAGATTTCTTGGTACTTACTCCTACTCATACATCACAATTTTCAGTAAGGTTCCAACAAAGAGAAATGATAACAAGCCCAACAGTTCTGAAATATTTTACTTTCATTGTGCTGTTTGACCTGCTCTCTTGAGCTTTCTCTTGAGTGTTCTTCTGTGGTAGGACAAATAGATAAAACTATTAAAGTTAAAATTTTGCTGTATAAGCAGAACTGGTTTTAGGGAGTGGATATGTGTTGGAGATGGCACCTGCGCGATAGTGAACGAGCGGAGGAGTGAAGAGGACCATCCCTAGCCGGACTGCAACACTACACCATGGACTTGACAACAGTTACCCCAGTTTTCTTAATAAAGTTCTAATAAAGTTCTGTTATCCCCTATCCCTGTGGTGCTGGCAGCACTGATGGGCTTGCCCTGTCAGTGTGGGTCCAGCTACCATTGGTCGGTTCCCCTTGAGTTGTTGTCCAATCCTGTTAGTTCCCTGTTTACTCCTCCCCAGTTACCACCCAGTCTTACCCTAAACCAACCCTGTGAGGCGGATTTGCATGCTCCGCCCTAACTCCTCCTAGTTTCCAGAAAGTTCCTTCCCCGGGCTTAAATAGCCCTCCATTTTGTGAATAAAGGAGATCAGTGGATCAGCCTTGGTCTCGCAGGTGCTCTCTCTGTCTCCGTGTCTTCTTTGTGGGCCGCGGGGCGGGTGAACTCAACCTAAGGCCTTTGCTGCTGCCTTCCACCACCACTCAGCAGGCAGGCAAGAACCCCCGACACCGGTCTTGATCCTTTCCCACGAATCAAGGCTGCGTCAGATATGCATCCAAAGCTAACATATTATTTAATTTTTAAGACTCTTTGGATTAAAATTCATCATACCACTAACCATTTAGTTTACAACTCATTCTCTACCCACAAAACACCTTGTTTCCCAGAGAAATATCTCTCATTTCTAGAAGTTAACATCTTTGTTGTTAAAATACACAGTAGCTGTCATTCTTTCCAAAAGGCAAAAAAAATAAATCCTGTTTTATAATGAATCACATGTGGTAGTATATAAACAAAGGGAGGAAAAAAAAATTGAGGATAAGCTTTCACATATTATTTGTATGAAGAAGAAAACAAAAATCAAAATTCCTACTACTGAGTTAAAATGCTGCCAACTCATTCCAACCTCCAGCATCTTAGATCAGTTCTGCAAGCGAATCATAGCAGACTAGCAGGCTGCTTTTTGCTCCATCTTTAAATGTTATTTAAAGCTGCCTACAACCAGAGCTCCAACTCCCAGAGATTTAAAAGAAGGAGCATGAAACAGCTGTTCATTCTTCCATTTCCAAGAAACACATTTCAGATGATCCATGCTTTCATTTAAAGTTGAAAGGCCCAGAATAAATATACCTTCTAGGCTAACCAAAAGTTAATTTGCTATCAGTTGCCAAGGCAGCCACTTGCCAATGCTCCCAGTTTTAGCAAAATGCTGGGCAGGAACTGTAGCAAAAATAGGGGGGAAGTAGGACTGGGATTCATGAATAGCATTACCTCAGAGAAAAGCACCATTTCTAAACAGACTTTGCTACTAATCCATCAATAAGGAACTGAGTTCTAAAAACACCTTGGAATTACATTTATATGCAATTGTGTGGAACAAATCTAATTATATTCACAATTACAACACTTATTTATAACAGACAAAAACAGCTAAAATGCATAATGTAAACCGCAGTACAAAGAGCAAGAAATTAATTCAAAGACTACTGGAAAAATATCTTTATTTGAAGTTAAAATGCAGAGAAGGAAGAAAATGAGGAATTTCAAAATATTGTTGGGAAGGAGGTTCCTTTGCTTTCTTTTGGGTGGTTGGGGATTTTTTTTTTTGGTTGGTTGTTGTTTGGGATTTTTTTGACAGTTTGTGAATTATTTTCCTTAGTGAAACCAAGATTCTTTTCACAACATGGAGGGATTACATCACTGAAGGAAGAATTATAGCACACAGCTGGATAAATCAGACCATGAGAAACAGAGCAAGATCTCTCCAGCCTCTTGTTAGATGCATATGGCCAGGAGGCATCACAGAAGGGAGTTAACACAGCCTTTATCATGGCTGAATGAGACACGCTGCTCTGTCTCAAAATTTCAGCCTAAAGGCTGATCTAAACTAGTGCTGCTGACTTTGTACTTAGGAGATGGAAATAGGTAGCTCCAAAGGCACCTTGCTTACTTTAGGCACCTGTTACAGGATGCAATTATTATTTTAAAAATATTTTTCCAACCTCACTAAGTATAGAAGCAGCTCATGGCATTTGCTTACACTGAAAGCTTAAACTGTAAGCACCTATATAAACTGATTAAACTGTTGCCGTGAATGCCCTCCTCCCCCCACAAAGCAGGACTCCGAGCCAGGTTGATATGGGGTAAGGTAAAAAGTAAAGGTCCTTTAATAACAGGCTAAGTGCCCACAGGAATACAAGATGACATGCATGTGTCTAAGCTTTGATTTCCATAGCTTTTATAATATGATTCCTCCAATTACTACAGTCCACATGTCCCAGTTCCACCCTTGTCCCCTCCCAGGTTCCACCCCCCTGAATTGGGTCTGGGGTCGGCTGAGACCCTCCATCTTCCTCTTTCTCTTCTTCCTCAGCATATAAAGGTCTTTGGACATCCTCCAGGGCTTTAGGTCACTCTGTTCTATGTTTATGTTAGCTTCTAATCTGGCACCTTAAGAGAGAGACTAAATACTGGTAAATTTAGCGGCCTGTTCTTGGAGCAGGGGTTAGAGATAGGGAGGAATCTTATACTGTAAGCTGCTCATTAGGTATTAACTCACTACAGACTACTGTGTTTCTAAAGTGTTTCTAAAATCTACAGAATGTGAAAAATCAAAAACTAGAGACCCCTTGGCATCAAAATCTTATCCTTTGCATGCACTGAGGAGCCAATCTATTGAGAATTGAAGTTTTGGAAGAATTTGAGGTGAAGCATCAGTCTGATCTCAGCTGTAGGTAATTTGGTGAGATCCTTCCACAGACATATTTAACTATTCATATTTTTCTAAAATGACTTACTACCAGTACCTTTTACAGGAAACAATGATATCTGCAGTATTTTGGAAGGCTCTTAGGAAGGTCATGGGGGAGAATGAAATATTTTTTCAGTATCTTGATAACATGGAAAACCCTGGTTTGTGAGTAGTCCTTATGACTTGTACAATCCTTCTTAACACTTGTTCACTGAGGGGAATGGGTGAACTCTTACTTACTACAGCAAACAGCCTTTTTGCATCCTGACAGCCAACATATGCCTCAATGCAAGTCCCAAAACACAGGGAATTATCTCTGACAAAAACTACTAATCCAGGAATTCTCTCATCTATTGCAGAAAGCCACTTAAACCCGACAGGGTGCTTGCAGCACATCGACCAAACATGGCTTACAATTAGTTGTTGATTTCCATTGTGGTTTCTTAGGCTCTGAGTCCATCAACTTTAAATCATAAATCTTAAGTTCTACCTGACAAAACCTCTGAGTCCCAGAGTAACCCCCCACACTGTGGCTGCTGGCAGTCTCTGAAAGAGAGAGAGCAATCCACGTGTATGCTGATCTCGACATCACTTCTAAAGCACAACTTAGAAACAGATGTTCCCAATTAGCAACTTTATGAAATCCTCAGCAGCCAAATCAGTGGCACCTTTGCCTAAACTCACCGAGAAAACAAATCCACACTGAGAAAGCAAAGCCTCTTTTTCTGAAAAGCTACTGTAACACCTAATGTGAAGTCACCTCCACCAAAACAAGTTTATTCAACAGTACAGAGCAGGACCAAAAACATCTGCGCTAGTATAGTGTGATGTATTGCAGTAGTGTAACAGCGTAGCATTGTGTAGTGTGAGTATTCTAATTTTTGTTTGCAGTAGCTATTCAATCCCTGCAAAACTTTCCCATTTCCCCCATTCTTGGTCTCTTACAAAAAATATGATTTCTGAAAAAAATAACAGAAAGTACATCAAGACTCTCCTCCACAATTACTCTTTTGTTATGTAGGTTTTTCAGGAGGAAATATTCAGTTTGCAGTACTGCTGAGACAATACTTGAACCACTGAGAAAAAAAGAGTCAACTTAGCTTATTATCCGGTGTAAACAAAGGTAGCACTTCCTGAATCTGTACAAGTCTGAATTGTGGCTCATGAGCATTTTGTGTGTAGTTCCTGACTAGGATAAGATGTCATGACCTGGTGGCAGTAATGTCATGAGGTCTTCTGGGTAAAGAGGAAGTCAGCCAGATAAAGGCTGTTGAAGGCAAAAGTAGTTGTCACCCTGGCAATTGATGGTGTATTCTATTCAACTTCATAAGAGAACAGAGAGACTACCTACTTCCTCTAAGCCAATGTCACCCTCCTTTCAGTGGAGTGAAGTGCATTATGGACCTTATAGAGATCTTAGTGTGTGATTGACTCTGGTAGGATGGCTACAGCATCGACTCTCATTGTGCTTGAAGTGAACCTGCAATATAAATTTAGTATTGTTGAAGTTATGTCTAACTCTTAGCCCAGTTCTCCAGGTGGCTGAAGTCCATGAAGTTGAAGCAGAAGTTGAATTTATAAAATAAAACTGAATGTAAAGCACCAAATTAGTATTTTGGAAGTAAAAGCAGTGTCCTAGTTTAGCAAGCCAGGACCAGTTTATCACTGTGTGGATGTGACCAAAGTTGTATATTCTAAACCACCTATGCCATTTCTCATTACCTGTTAACAATGGACCATTTGCAGCAGCTGCCCAGGGCACACCTGACCCCTCAGGCTACAAGGTGGGTGTTAAAGAAGCCTGTGAGATAAGAGCTGTGATAACTTCCCTCCAGGAAGTCATTAGCACCTTCGCACCCAGCCTGAGTTATCATGTCTGCTAATGGACTAGCAAAAGTTCAAAAAATACCCCATGACTCATAGACTTAGATCACCCATTGTGGAACTTCCCACCCTGGGGGAAGTTCTGAGTGTTCCCCCTGAACGTGAGCATAGACAATCTTGGGGTTTGGGGACTCTGGGACCCACTCACCTGGTCCAGAGGAGGACCAGAACCTCAACAGGACTGTGACCACCACTCTTGACAAGACTGTGACCATCATCTGCACCAACAGGTTTTTTCCCTTTTTTTTTTTTTGCTTTGGACTCAGAGGAACCATGGAATGGGTCTCAGCACAGGGGCTAACAAACACCATTCTGTTTGTGCCTGAGGGTGCTGGGTTATACTTCTGGGTTTTGTGGAGCAAAACCAATTTCTCTTTGTATCGTTGCATTTACTGTAATATTTTTATTAAATTGTAACTCTGAATTAAAATCTCTTTTGCATTGGGTTTGCTTCTCCTGCCGGTTTACCTTTAAACCAGCACAAACAGGTGGTTATTGAGCATATTTTACACAGAATCTACTCCATTCCAAATGAATGAATTGAAGCTTCTATATACCTATAATTGGACAATTACGAAAGAGAGAAAAGAATCATAGTTTACACAGAAGTGTTACAGAACAATGATAGACCATTAATTGAAGCACTAATTACCTTTCACAAGTGTTTTATGAGGCAGACAACTTCAAACACAGTGCTAGAAGCAGCACTTGGGGCATTATTTCCATCAAAGCTTTTCAGTATTGTTTATAGATGTTTTATTTCCCCTCAAAAAGCCTGCACATTTAGATACTTGTTTCCATGGAGCAATCTCTCATTTTTATCTTGCATTTACTTCTTCACCATGCAGACACTCTTTCCTGCCTCTGCTGCTCATATTTTTTGGGAAGCTTACTCTAAATTTTGTAGTACTACAATACAGATCTTTCATCAGACTAGAAGTTATCCTGGCTGAGCTTCTCATGTAAATATACCTACCAAAAAGAGTGAACTTACTCTCAAAAGTGTTCACCAGGATTCCCCATGGAAGTTCCAGGACTGATCCAATGGAGGCAAGAGAGAATGAGCCAATAAGAATAAGAATAGGAGGTTCAATATTGAAATAAATGTCTTCCTTGAAAATGAAAGTAGGAATATAATTAATATTCACTAATAGTGTTCACAAAACCAAGTTCATCATTAAAAAAAAGAATTTATTTGGAATTTCAAAGATTATTTTTTAACTCTGTACACTTATTTAGTGATAGAAATGAATGCTACATATTCATTAGAAATAAATTTATGCTTTTAATTTGAGAATTATCTCTTTTTCTTTCTCTCTGCTGGCACACATTGCTCTCATTGAGACTAGGAATTTTGGCAAGTAATAATCTATTATTTTTCTAGGTGGTCTTTGTCCCCAGGTCTTCAATGTTGAAAGCAATTTCAGCTCATATAAAATTTGTTTCTCAGAAACATTAAGACGGACAGATGCTTTGGACCCCTTATTTGCATGAGTTTTCTGTGCATATATATGCAAATGAGTCATGTTTATGTGCATATGTTTGGTAGTGTGACTCTATTATGAAGTTTTATCATTGAGGGGATTTGCATTTTAATTATTCTCGACAATTACTTAGTATTTGGAATAATCATATAAAAATACCCCTTATATTTTACTGTGCTGACATTAGGGACTGTAAATCTGGTGACTTAGGAAAGTTTGTGTCTTAAGGACTGGTCAAAGAAACAGCAATTTTACAGAGGAATAGTTATCATAAATTGGTTGGTGATAAATATCCAAGGTCACACACAGGATTAATACTTAGTTTCATGGATAAGAATTAACAGAGGAACTATTGCAGGTATTGGTAACATCAGACTGAGGAAATAGCTGAGGGATTAATTTCTTCTCAGTACAGTGTTTATTCTTTCAGTGGAGGCTGCATACACACCTCATAAAGAAGATGCACTGTTGTTAAAAAATTAAAAGTTAAAAAGTGGCTTATTTCAAGAATTCTTGTCAGTAAGACAATCCTGAGGAAGTCCCTGATATGGCCTATCGTGGTGCTGAAAACAGCACTGTTATGGTGTTTACACACAACCACCCTTAAGAGAACAGAGATATAAGAATACTGGCATTATTTGTTTAGATTGAGTAAGATAATACAGATGAGAGGCACACACACCATGCATATCCCATTATTTATAAACGTGGTTTAGAGCTCAGTGGCAAGTATTGAAGGTCTCAGGGCATAACTAGTAAAATAATTTAGCAAGAAAGGACCCAAGGCTGGCCTAGCAATCAATGTTTCATCTGCCTTGAACCCAATCTGTTGATAATGCAAGCCAGACTGAGAGAGTTGTAAAGACTTGCAAAAAGTAGGAAGGAAACAGAAGTAGAAAAGAAAGTGGAAAAGAAATCTCAAATTAAAGTAGTGTTGAAACTGACAAAATTTAAGCAATGCCGAGGGACTCATGACAGGGGCATGTAGTTATAAGACAAGGGTGAATGGCTTTAAACTGAAAAAAGGGGAGATTTCTATCAGATATTAAGAAGAAATTATTTTACTGTGAGGATGGTGATGCACTGGAACAGATTTCCCAGAGAAGCTGTGGTTGCTTCATCCCTAGAAGTGTTAAGGATATGAGACACTGAGCAACCTTATCTAGTAGAAGGCATGGCAGGGGTTTGGAACAAGATTATCTACAAGGTCCTTTCCAGCCCAAACCATTCTATGATTCTATTATCTACTAAATTTGTTAAAATTTATTTCTCTGAGAAATCAAACCTTTAAAAGAAGTGAAGCAGCAGGCATGTTTGAGGTAGCTATTTTGATCACAGAGGAAAAAAAAAAAGAGGATTTGGTGGCTTCCTTAGGGAAGTATAGTGTGGATAATCTTATAGTTCATAAAGTTAAGGACTTCCCGAATTGCGTATTTGACTTCTGAAAAGAACCCAGAACAAGTTTTCGTCCTTATTTTAATTTGAATAATGAGGAAAAATTTACACACTGAGGTTGTTTTCTCAAACTGTTATTTCCCTTTACTGCATTTTTCTGAATCATTGTAGCATTTTGGTGATAGAAATTGTTCTGTACTTATGATGCAGGCTCTCACTGCTTGGACAGGGAATGTAAAATAAATCTAGGGGTGGAGCAAGCAGATTCTGATATACTGAATGGTTTCTTAATGGGGGGCAGTGGGAGAGGAGAGAGGATAAACTGCCAAAATTAACATTTCAGCTTTGTAAAATGAGTTATCCACTGAGGAATATTACAAATTATCAACCAGGTCCACAAAGTGTTGTATACACAGAGTCTGTGCTTGGGTGTTACTTCACTGCAGCACAGATGAGATTGCATGTCCTGATGGGTTTAGAATTTATTCCCTAGGACTTTATTAATCTGCCTAAACAAGCATAAAATCCAAATATCTTTTCATTGACACCAGTGAGCTGCAACAAGGCCCCAAGATCATTAGTGCTGTAAACTGGTTCACATATGTTGATTCCTGCATCTGCCTAAGGTTGTCAGTAGTCAAGGAACCTATTCTGTGCATTCAGACAACAGGAGAGAGGACTCCTTGCACCCTCCAGTCAAAAAGGAATCTTAACAGATCTCATGTAGGACAGCAACCCAGATGCTGCTGAATCAAATACTCCTGAAGTGCTAAACAATCTTCTGACACCATGAGGCTGGTAAACACAAATAACTTTGGAAGGGTAGTATATATGGTTGAATTCCAGATTCTGGCTCCACTCTCACCAAGGAAACACCTTAGTGGCCATGGGCTCCAATGAGCTTGTGCTCATGCAGCATGAGGGGAAAGAAAGGGAGAGGAAAAAACCACAATGAATTAAACACATTATCAGTAAGAGGGGGAGGCAGAACCAGCATGATATATATTGCAGTTCTGCTTTACCAAATTGTTTTGCTAATTAGTAGTCAAACTAAAATAACAGATTCTCTGATTTTTGCCCTACTGCCCCTCCCTGCATCTTCCTCTCACAGTGCAGTTCTATTGTGCCTCTCCAGTCTCCTACTGAGATTAATAGGAAAAGCTAATCCAGCTGCACTAATTTCAAACACAGGGAAATGTTACAGGCAAGGATTACAGCTAAATAATTGTGTGCTATGTCAGGTTCCATAGGAGAGGGAAGTAAGATTGTGAGAGAAAAGGATGTAAGACAAAGACAGAAAAAGAGAATCATAGATTCAGAGACTAAAACCCCATATTGTGATCATCCAACCAGTTTGACTCATATAACATAGGTGATAAAATTTTACCCAATAGTTCCCAAAGCAAACTCAACAGCTTGCAGTTGAACTGCCAAAGATAGCTGAACCATATTTGAGAGGTATAATCATGGTTAGGCTTCATGAACCAAGATTTTGGGAAGGGCTCTACCCATGTGGGTATATCCTTTGAGCCTGAGCAGTGGATTTTTTAGGGGAGGCACAGCGTGCACGAAACTGCTCCCCCCCCCCCCCCCCCCCCCCCCCCCTTTAACTCCTAAGGTTCATCTGCCACGGCTGAGTGAGCTTGGATTGTGACAGTGAAGTCCTCAGGACCAGAACCTACAGCCTCCCGTATTCCCAGGAGGTCTCCCATCCAAGTACTAACCAGCCCTGACCTTGCTTAGCTTCCAAGATCAGATGAGATCAGGTGTCAGTGTGGCATAGCCATAGTTAGAGGTATAACCAGTCTTGAAAGAATTGGACTAGGGGAGAACTTCTCCCACCTCTGTGGCAGTGTGACAACAACAGCTTAATCCATAACCACCAGTAGGAGTTGGGATGGTTGCTTTCAGCTTGCTCTGGGTTTTGGGGCACAGAGAGCAACATGATAGCCCAGGGCTGTCTGGAATGATGACCAGGATAACTTGCTGGTATGTAAATATGACTATAAATCAATCATCTTTATAAATTTTTGACATATTTTATAAATAGTGGACAGCCTGGGTCCTGTTGAGCTCATCTGCAGGGCAATGGGATGCAAGATGGGATCTCACCTTGGGTAGTGACACCTCTTGGGATTTACCCTTGAGGCTGAGGGATTCCTTGCTGCATCTGAATTCTTCTCGAGGAAGGAGTTTGGAAACCATGGGGTTACTTTTTGAACCTAAGTGGGAGGGTGTCCCTGACAGTTTTGCCTGACCTCATCCTCTATGCAGTAAATCAAGTGTACCTTGACATTGTCTTGTTAAACCAATGTGACATTTATCATTGAACTTTATTTACTCACTGTTTACATCAATAAAGCATATTGTTGTTTCTCTCTTATGAGTGAAATGTATGACTCCATCTGTGACAACCTCATTATTAAAGCAAGGGAAGGCAGAAAAACAAAATGAGGAAAAGAAATAGCCCTGCAATGCAGGAGCACTGAGGAATCTCAACCAAAAACAGATTAGTATGATCTGAAAAGTGTGTTCTGGGGATGGATTCCTCTCAGTGAAAAGATAACAGGCAGTGGGAAAATTGAAATACAGTAAATTCTATGTAAGAAATCATATTTTTACTGTGAGGATGGTTGAACACTAAAACTGGCCAGCCAAGAGAGGTTGTAGAATCTTACATCCTCGGATATATTCAAAACTAGACTTCACATGGTCAAAAAAACTCTTTTCTAATTGTCACTGCTTTGAACAGCAGATTAGATTGATGAATCTCCAGAAGTCCCCCCTCACATTAATAATTCTGCGGTTCTTTGAATGAAAGTAAAGGTCTGTGAAGATATCTGGTTATTGTTCAGAAAAGAGATGACAAAAATAATGGTCATCATTATGGCTAGGCTTTGCAAATGAAGATTTGGGAAGGGCACTACCTATGCTTGCTGCAAGCGTGATGGTGGCTAAAAAGGCTGATGCAGGATAGGCAAGTCCGGTCGCAAAAGGCACAGCGGAAAGTCTCCTTTGGTGATATTGGTGAGGCACAGTTCTTTTTACATTGTCTTTTCTCCTCGACACTGATTCTTGCGTGTCTGTGTGCATTCTCAAAGGAAGCAGCAGCACCGTGAATGGTGTGTCTCCATGAATCCCGATTGGAGGCCAAAGTGGACCATTGATGGCAGTCAATATGGCCAAGGCTGAGGTATTGTTTCAGGGAGTCCTTGTATCTCTACTTCAGGACTCCTCTCTTGCGGCAGCTGGTGGCGAGTTCACCATAGAGTACAATCTTCAGGAGGCGGTGATCCTCCATCCTGGAGACGTGCCCTGCCCAGCGCAGCTGCGTTCTCATCAGCATGGCCTCAATACTGGTGACCCCTGCCTGTTCAAGAATGGACACATTGGTCATGGAATCACACCAGTGGATGTTTAGGATTATACAGCAGCAGTGCTGATGGAAGAATTCGAGGAGTCCCAGGTGGTGATGGTAGATGACCCATGATTCAGACCCATTTTAAAGAGTAGACAGTACAATGGCTCTGTAGACACTGATCTTTGTACTTTTCTTCAGGTGTTTATTGCACCAGAGTCCTTTATGGAGTTTTCCAAAAGCTCTGTATGTCTTTGCTAACCTGTTGTCTATCTGTCAATCTTACCATCTGAAGAAATGATGCTTCCCAGATAGGTGAACTGCTGGACTGACTTAAACTCTGATTCACCTATGGTGATGTAGGGATGATGGAAGACTTCTTGAGGTGCAGGTTGGTAGAGAACTTCTGTCTTCTTCAAGCTGACTTCCATCCCAAAAATCTCAGCAGTCTCTGCAAAGCAGGATGTTAAATGCTGCAGAGCTGTGTCTGTGTGAGCAACGAGGGCGACATTGTCAGCAAAAAGCCCCTCATGGACAAGGTGATTTAGAGTCTTAGTGTGGGCCTTCAGCCACCTGATGTCGAATAGGCTTCCATTGGTACGATATCGGATGTAGATGCTCTTTTCTCCATGGAGGTCTACCATGGCTCTTTGGAGCACCAAGTTGAAGAAGATTGTGAATAGGGTTGATGCAAGAATGCAACCTTGTTTCACACCACTGGTTATTGGAAAGGGCTCAGAGAGTGCATCACCGTGTTTGACTTGTCCACGCTGATCCTCATGTAGCGGGATGATCATTTTGAGGAACTTGGGGGACATCCTAAATGTTCCAAGATCCGCCACAGGCCTTTTCTGCTCACAGTGTCAAAAGCTTTGGTGAGGTCAATGAAAGTTACATAGAGTCATTTGTTCTGTTCCCTACAGTTCTCTTGCAGTTGTCTGAGAACACCGTCAGCATAGCACCAACCTCATGAGGGCATACAGTCTTCTCCCCTGGAACAAGGGGGTGTCCATGGAGAAGGGTAAAAATAATAAATTGCATCTAAATACACTGACTGACTCACTCAGTGTCCCATGTTCTCAGATTACAAGTTGAGAGACTTTACTGTGTTTATATAACAAGGTTTTGGTAGTGCAGTGCTACATGTGTGACTTCTCTGAGAAGACATCAGGAGCTGCCCTCAGTATCAGACAAAACTAGTTCCAATCAGCTCTAAAACAGACCTGTCACAGACTCATCATCAGTTAAGTTAATCTTTCCTACATTGAATCTCTTTTGACCATGACAGTAATTGATGAGTGATTTATCTGTCGTTATCTTGACCCACAAGATTTTTGATCTTGTTTTATTCCCCTGTCCTGATGAGGAGGGAAAAAATTGGTGGACACCTGGCAGCTAGCCAAGGTTAATCCCACCACAGGGACTCTTAAGGGAACCTCTCAAGCACTTAGAATAAGAACCCCATGGGTCTTAATTTCCACCAGATTTATCTTCCTTTAGCAAGATGTATGCACCTCTGAATTTGGAATACCCACCTGAACACATTTATTTGACCAGCTTCCTGGTTGTCTTGTGTATGTTTGAGCTATAGCTTATGCTCTGGGTTTTAAAAAAAACTGTGATAGGAGTGTACTTCAGTCAAGCACAGCAGTGGTAGGAGTATGGAGCAAACACAGTGAACTCTTTTTCTGGAACACTTTGAAATATTTGCAAGTTAAGAACATGTAACATTACACTAACCTGTTCTGGGGTTTCTCAGCAGAATACAACCTATTTTCTTTTAATCTGTGCTGGCATCAGCAGATATGTAGCACAATTCAGAACCACAAAGATATATTCAAGCAATATGAAAGTTGTGTTATTTATCCAAAACTCTTATCAATCATGTTGATTCCAGGCTGACTCAGTTCAGTAAGAAAGGCTGCAACCCCTTCTTCTGTGAAATCTTGATAAGAGGTCTGTTCTTGTTGCCTCAGTCACTGTTTGCAATCACCCACACAGACATCATATTGTCACATATCTAATCTTTACCCATACTACCCACCCTCATCTTCAATGTTTTTAAGGAGGAAACCACATGTATATTTTATATTCCCCCACACAAGATCACTAACTGTTTCTATGGCTTCTATGGCACAGCAGCCAGCAACAGCTTCAATGCAAAGAGAACAGCACAGATTTAGAATTGCATGTTCCACTTGTGTTCTTTATGCAGCTTTTGTTTTTGAAAGACACCTGGCTTGTTCCTCTGCTTTAGGAAGATCCCATTTCTTTGTGTATGGTTCTTCTGCAGAACAGTTTTGTTATTCATCAAAACAGCAGATTAGTCTCCTATTAAAGTTCAAATCGTTATATTCTTCCTTTTTTGACCTTCATGTTAAAGCTTTTTTCCTTTATTCACTCTACAAATCTTATACTTTTACCTGTAGTGAAAGAAGTTTTTTTCAAGGCTGCCATTTCTTATCCTGGTGATCAGAGTTGGACCCTATGGCTTGTTTATAACTCAATTCTCCTACTTTCTAAAAAAGTGATTCAGTCACTGTGCTCTGAACACATGCACCCAGGGGTTTGTTTTCTTCTTTTTATTATCTGGATCTAGCACAGTGGTTTTCAAAATTCGATTTGTGGAATTCTGTGCCTAAGAGCCTTATAACCCACAATAGGCTCAGAGAAAAGTGTCTTAGCAGACTTGTGTTCTCCTTGCAGGCACTGACATTTTTGTTTATAAGACGTATAACATGAAACACATTAGAAACAATTAAAATCAACCGCTTTTAACAGCTCTTTCATCAGCACATAAAAAGTATGAGTTTTTCTCTGCCAGAAAGCATTTTTCTGTGACATTGTCTAGACGTTGTGATGTTCTTTAACTTGAGAACCAAAAATGACATTTTGAATAATATCGAAAAGAAATTGTAGTGCTTAAAAACTATGTGGTATCAGACTTTGATACCTCACAAAATGATTTGTAGCTTTAAAAATCTCCAGTTGAGGCTCCAGAGCAACTACATCATCCATTGTGAGCCTGGTTCCCCTTGCTTTCTGGGATGATCTCAGAACAGAACTGGGACGATTGCCTTCCTTGCTCACACCTCAGGGAGAGCTAGTAAAGACAAAAGTGAGATAAGAACATATCCTGTGCTTTTCTAATTGTATGAACATTCTTAATTTTGATAACTTTACAAGAAAATAATTTTTAAGGAGGAAAAATAAGTTTATAAGGCAGACAAACCACAGGCCAAGATAAAGAGAACAGCTTTGCTTCACCCAGAAAAGTGTTCTTTATACATGGCCCCATCTCTTTTGAAATAGGACCGAGAGAGAAAGAAGGATTGACATTTACATGATGGCATGTTGACTGCATTTTTCACTGCAGAACCTTTAGGGGAGGACTTCACCTACTAATCAGTATTAAACTGCATACAGGATGTCTAGGCAAAACATTTCATAGAATCATAGA
>VWZD01007799.1:1180026-1207435 GCA_013396695.1 Sakesphorus luctuosus | reverse complement strand
AAAGAAAGAAAGAAAGAACAAGATGGATGGAGAGACTGACAAACTTAACTAGGGCTGTAATTTGTTTGCATGCCAGATGTCTGTATAGTTCAGGCTGACAGCATTGCACAAGTTGGGAAGTTCAGCGCTGCCGAAAGCCAAGAAGAAGAAAATTTAAAAAAAAATTAAAACAAAAATTACTTTGCTGTTTATTTCCCTCATCAGTAAAAACTGTGTCGCTCCAGTTATACAGTTAACCATCCCATGCACTAACACTTTCCCCAGTGAACATGTGTTTGGAATCCTTCTCAGAATTTGGCAGGACCAGCTGAAAAAATGGATTTTAATGGAGTTGGGTGAGGGAGTTGTAAAATGCACCTTTCTAATTAGTTTATGAGTTTGAGAGTGAAGGACTTGGTTGAAGAAACGTAATGATTCAGTTGTTATATTTGAACAGGGTTATTTACATTCCTCACGTTATATCTTTTCCTCTTGCACCCATCTTCCTTTCTCCACCTCTCACTCTCCCCCACCATCCTTGTTTCTTTCTTGCTTCTTGCCAAGTCCATCACATACCCGGGGTCAAACAGACAGTTCTGCAGATGGGTTGATGATACTGCAAAACACTCAGTATGAGATGTTTCTGTCTGGCCTACAGATGGGAGACTCATAAACACTTGATACACCCAGTCCCCCATTACTGGTTTAACAGCTTTTCTACTGGAAAGCCAAGAGCTTCCCCAGGCAATGCAAGGAGTTGTCGTATGTTCAGAATACTAATATTTCCTCTAAAAACTGTGTTTTCAGGCTAACAGAAGAACTGAAATTCTTTTCTTCTTATTATGTTTTCAGTCATTGCAAAAGGATCCATCTGTATGAGCTGTTGTGTGGGTATTGGCAGGCCTTGTCAGTTGGATGTGTGTGTGTGAATGATGCTTTTTGTCTTAAGTCATGCAGATTAATTACATTTAAAATATTTTTCATCAGGATCTTCTGTCCCTGATGATACCTCATCACAACTCCTCAGAGACACCACCACTTAATCTGCCTGAATCAGAACACAGTATTTCTGAGAGTTGCACAAATCCCTGCAAACACAAAGTTGGAAAAGGAGGCTGTTCCATACTCCAGAGTGCTACTCCATCCTGCATAGAGCAATGGACCCCTCTGAAGCCAGAATGCCCCTGGAGTAGGCGGTAATTAAGAGCATCCTTTTGCCCTGTGAGATCCCAAGTCTGAGCTTAGGACATCTACATATGTCAGAAAGGAAAGTCCCAGGAGATTCTTCCATGTGTGAGGCCTAAAAGTGAACACCCTGCCTCCGTCCAATAGCACCCCAAGGACTGAGGACTTAAGTGAAGACCACATCAGTCTGTGGCAGTGAAGGATTCCAGCCTGTATTTAGTAGGAAAAAGCTCATTAGCCTTGGTTTTCTGGCTGAGTTACTGCAGAGAAATTGCATTCTTCTTCCTGAATCCCTTTTGTGGTTTGAGATTGACAGAACATCCTTCTTTCCACACCAGAGATACTTAAACAGTGTTGTTCTGTGGCACCTTCTTTCCTAGCTATAGTCATATTTTTGTATATTATACATGTGAATCCCTAAGGAAATTGGAAAAAGTTCCCCAGGCCTCAGTGAAAGCAAACTGGTTTCTCAGTGAGACAGAAATGAGGTGTGCTGAGAAAAAAAAAAACACCTCCAAAGGGAAATTTGTGGAGTTGTTCCCTGAATCTTGTGCCAGATTCCTTTGTAGCCTCAAGGTCTTGGTTTCCAACAGAGACTACATCACTCTTAGGAAGAGGCTAGAAAACATGATTGAAAGTGCTAAAATGCCATTGTGTACACAGTGTCACTCCCTAACCTCAAACACAGTTTGAATCACCAGCTCTCAGAAGATGCATAACACAAACAAGAAAGATCTAGAGCAGAAACATGGAAGGATTTCCATATGGAGAAGACTTAGGAAGGAGTCCTCTGATGTAGATCACTGACAAATACAATACAAGAGGCAAATACAAAACTTTGACTGACGGGTACCTAATACCCTCATCACACTCTCAGAATGAGGGATTTTCACCTCCTTCTGAAGCACATGCCCAACCTGACATACGCAAGCTGTTCCTGTCACATCTTCATGTGAATCCCATGGATTACTCATAAGGTTGAAATTTTGGCACCTGCCTCAGGATGTTGCTCAGCCAATGCTCCAGTGTGAAGAACAGCAAGTGCACAGGACTGTTCAGTTCACTGCAGTGGGCTCTGTGGAGAGCCAAGCAGTGGTTGTGATATCCAACCCCAGACCACCAATTGACTCATCCTATCTTCACTCTTGGAAACTTAGTTTCTTCCAACCAGAGAATGTTGCTCCAGATTAATTCAATGTCTATGACATTGCATCCAGCCTGCATACACTGGGGGTGCCGTTCTGCCCCTTCCTTCAGAGCATTTTAGAACTACTTCTAAAATGCATAGCATTTCTATCTAGCTGTGCTACATTAAGCAAACTAACAGCCCTCAGTTGCTCCATACCACACAGTGGTCCACATCACTAACATGAGGAACATTTCCACGGAGAAAATGGGGGTTTGTATTCAGAAGAGGTTGATATGTGCTGTAAAAGTTATTATAAAGCCATTTGTGGTGAGATATTTGTATACTGAAGCTGCTTTTAAAAATATTAGTTTCATAAAAGGCTCTGTCATCTCCAAAAAAAAATACTGACACACTTACATGAAAAACAGAATTCTTGGAAAACTGTTTTGTCTTCTGTAAGCTGCAAAGGAAAGAAGAAAATAGTCCACATTGGTAATTCTTTTGTCAACAATACAGCACAAAGGCCTTGGGGTCCTCTGCAGTCTTGTCAAGTACTTATTGTTACTCCCATGGTGAAAACAACTTTTGTATCTTCTTAAATGTGGTGCTGGAGAATATTTACATAATGAATCAGATGGAGAAGCCTGGAAGGACTCATTCTTATCTACACTGATGTTCATCCTACCAATTTTAGCCATTTGTAAATTAGGTGCCTAAATTAAGTAGCTGTCTAGAATTATTCTGTTAATGAAGAAAAGGAGGCATTTTCAACCAGGAATACCCTCCATCTTTGGGATAGACTGGGATAAGTATTTCTTAGAGATACACATCTTTCCCCACTGCCTAAACTGGGATCTATACAGTGTGCTGTAGCAAATAGCTAAATACTAGACAGTTTAAATTAAGAGGAGATCAACCACATCTTGAGACTGCCCTCCACTGTAACATTAACCATACCCATCACTGCATGAACTCTTTCATTTTATCCTATTTCTCTAAACTGCTGGGTTATTCCCTCTGTGGTAAAGCTGTGTCAGATGCCTGTGAAACAGCACAGTGATTTTGCTGTTCCCTGATGTGATATTTTTCCCCTCACAGCCTATCACTATGTTGGCAGATCTTCTTGTTTCATGTCCCCACAACAGCAGTCTTCCCTCCTTTCTACATCTCCCTTTTGCACTTTGGTTGAGTTCTGGGGACTTTCCTGCTCTGTGTCACTTCATCTGGTCACAAAGCCACAGCCCCACCACAGCCTTGTTTGCCAAATGTGTTGCATAAGGTTCGGTTTTGTGGGTTTCCTCTAGAACAAGGAGAGTACAAAGATCTTCTGTGGTAGCAGAAACATGAGTTTCTCTCTCAGGGTGCATCAGGAGTGGACTTAGGCCTCTTCATTTCCAAGTGATTATAAAGTTTAAACTTTAGCAGGATTACAGAACAGGAGGAAGGTGCTCAAAATTCCTGAAAGTTCCAAAAGGAGATAATTTTCATCCTAAGTCCTGAGCTAACAGCCAGGGTATGCCTGGGGATACTGCCAGCAGTATCTTCTACCTGCCACTCCAATAATATCACAGATGAATGGCTCCTGACCCTTGCTTGGGGCAGGTCACATTTCCCACCATCCAACACCTAAAATCCGTGCTGTGTCCCCTGACTGTTCTCCCTATATCTCTGACAATCCCTGTGGTGCCTCTGCATGGCAGTGCCAGGTGCAATAAATGAGCCAGGGTAAGCTTATTAATTTGTGTCTTGCTCCACACTTACTGTGGATCAGGAGGCTCTGGATTACACACAAGTGTTTGGACATTGCACACATAGTCTGGTGGGAGCAAAATGCTAAGAAGGTAGTGAAGCTGTACAGTCACCCAGTGCCATATAGCCTATAGCAGGAAACAGGCTTTACTGTATACACTTTGCACATGGGGAAGCAAGGGAGAGCATTTAGTTCTGATGGTTAGTGTGGAAACTTCCCTCATTGTGTTTAAGCAAGACTGTTTTGTGGGCAACAGCTTGGCTTATCATGGAACAACATTTCTCCCTCTCATTCTGTTAATGACAACCAAGAGGGAAATATTTGGTACTCTCTATGAAAGTCACAGCAATTCCAGGAAGTGCATAGTGTCTGTGGCCTATCCCAGGCAATGTTCAGCTTAAGGCAGCTGCCAACAAGCTAGGAGATTGTATAAGAACATTAGGCAGTTGAGCTGGGTCTGACCACGTGTACATCTGGCCCTGCAACCCAGAGAAAGTAAGACCTGTACAAGTAAATATGCTGTTCCCTCCAGGTCTACCAAACCATGTTAATCTCTGCAAGTTTATTAATCCCTAGTGAATTTCTTCTTCATGACCTTATCCAGAGTTCCCTGGAAGCTTTTCTCTATCCATGACATCCTCTGCTCATGCATGTGTCTGACTACAGGCAGCAGGAGGAACTGCCTACTTTGATTCTGATGTGGACCCCCCAGCTCCATTTGGTGCTCACCTCATAGGCATCCTCCTCTGTCCTCGTGCATTCTCACGCATGGTGCTGCATCCCCCTGTATTGGTACTGCTAACATATGGTAGCTGTAAGCAGTGCAGGGGCCTTTGCAGGGAAAGAGTTAAATCTCAGCTTCTTGCCCATCCTGCTCCACTGCTTCAGCTCCTCTTTTACAGAGTTAATACTCCACACACAGTCTGTACCAGACAGGTATTTGAGACAAGATAGTGATCAGCTGACGTATTTTGGAGTTTACAAACTGGCTGGGAGTACTGTTCTCCAAGATCTCCTCGAGTGCACCCAGAGAAAAGCTGCTGAACATGAAGGAAGGAGATGGCTCAGCATGTTGGAACATGATGTCTAGTCCTGTTTCTGCTCAGCAGAAGTAAGGAGGAAGTATGAAAGCTTTCTTCAGGCATTCCTAAATCAAAGTTTGTGAATACCTGAGGCTGGGGAAGAAGCTGTCCCCTGCCAACACATACTCACACACACAATCATTTCTTCCATCCATATCTCCTAGGGGCAACTGAGTTTATGGTTAAGCCCATTGCTGAGTCACTGAAGTATAAATTTAACAAATATAAAAATCTTCCTCCGTGACAGCACTACAAGAAAGCACAAATGAGCAGAAAAGAGAGAGGGGAAAAAAGAAAGCCAGGAACGAATCAGAGCTGACAGTGCCAGAGAAGGTCCTACAGAAGGTATGCCAGCACCTTCTCCCTGCAACAACGTGCCCCAGCACAATTAGAGACATCCCTTTCCTGACACCCCCACAACAACAAATCCAAAAGGATTAATGCTTGTTCCAGAGAGATGAAATGGAACTCTCCACTCCTACTTAAATCAGGAGACTGCAGACAGCTTTGCACCTGGCAGGATGAGGTCTTTCAGGTCTTGGAGGGAAGATCCCACTTTATTCCTGGAGATGAATGACAGCCATCTGAGCCCTTGTCCCATGCTGTGATGGGTGGCAGGGCTGCTGTCTGAGATGCTCTGGCCAATTTTTACAATGGTACCATTATCCATCAGCCATCTGGCAGGCGTAGCCTTTATTTTTTCTGTATCCCGCCCTGCGTTGGCAGATGTTAAGTGGAAAGAGAGGTTGGAAAGGGGCAGACAGGAGATCTGACATCTTGTCCCTTCTTCCCTTTGCTAACATTCCTTTGGCTTGTAAGTCTGACAAATCAGTGACAGGAGAAGATTGTTGTCAGGTAAGTTCTTTGCAAGGACACAGGGTCATGTGTTTTTCATCCCTTCCTCTTAAGACTTCAATGGCAACATACAAACACCTTTCCCAAGAACCAGCAAGGAAAACCCTGATCAGCAAAGCAAATAGGAAAAATTCTGGGTTTAGGTTTTTTGTTTGTAAGAAGGTAGGAATCCTCCAAAATATTCTTGATCACTGATATTCTTCGTTATTAAAAAACTATTCATGAGCGTCAGGGGCAACGCAGTGTGTGTAGTGTAGAGGGAAGGCAGAGTGGGGGATGACGGTCTTCAACACATTACTGTCACACAGGTTTCACAATCAGTGCTGACAGGGGCTGACCTGCTCCACAGACTCATTTCCTGGAAGAAAAGAGTGCATCCTCCCCAAATATGGCCAGACTGCCTCAGCTGATGATGCTGTTATTCATTACTTCAAGACCAAAGCAGGGACTGAGGTCCCATTGTTCTCAGCACTATATTAAGAGAACAAGGACAAGACAGGCTCTGGTAACCAAACCCAGCAGGAACGGGGCACCCTCATACCCAGCCCCTCTGCTGGGTGGTCTCAGCAGAGCTTGTGCTCTTCTGGGGAGACTAGACTTGAGAGGCCAACATTCCTCCAAGTGGCTAAGCACTAAAAGTGAAGGCAGAAGGAAAAATAAGCAGGCAGAGGAGCTGCCCAAGGCACTTGCCTGCACCACAGAGTAGTGCTCCTCTCTGAAGGGGCTTGCTGGCTTCTGCCAAGGGCAGACTCATCGACAAACTTGTCCAAAGACAGTGTGTCTCACTCTCTAAGTTTAACATGACGCCTTCTGGTCTCTGCAATTCCCTTAGCACCTCTCAAAGGCGCATGGATTTGATTTTGGCAGCTGTTCAGTGGGCCACATGTTCGGCTGATCTGGATGATGTGATTGTTTTTGGGAGGACTTTCCAGGAACATTAAAATTGCCTGGAGGATGCATGTAGATGGCTGGAGCAGGCTGGTCTGAAAGCAGAAACCTTTCCAACTGTGACTAGTTTCGGTCCCAGGTGCTATCAGTTGGTCCTATCATGTCTTCCACAGGGTATGCCTCTACCTCCAGCCAGGACAGCCACACTGACACACACAACCCCCAGGAACAACAGCTGAAATGAGACACTATGGCCCTGCATGAGGTGTGTGAGTCCTGATTTTGCTCTATATTAACGGGTGAAAGAGCAGGAGCAGGGCTCAGTTTTTGGAATTAGCTGTGTCTCTGCTGAAGTCACTTCAGAGGGGTGGCACAGGGCTGCACACCCAGCACTCACAAGAGCCTGGAGGGACAAAATATGAGGATTTTTTTGAGTTAGCTGACGGTGAGGAAAATAAAATGTTGCTCTTCAAAGTGAGATGTAGGGCTCTTATCCAGAAGAAGGATTTTGAGCCTGAACCTCAGCCCAAAGATCTGCCATGAGTAATGGTTGGGTGTCACGCTGGCTACCAGTGACCAGAGGCATTGAGCCACTCGGTCTGACAGAAGCACAGTCAGATCAGAGACTGCTACTTGTAGCAGAATTAAATAATGAAACAGAGAGATTTCCATTGTCATTTGATTGATAACACACCAAAATTATGTCTCCTTGTCAGGATACTTCTTTTTCCTCGGGGGAAAAAAAAAGCAATCAGTACTACTAGATAGTATGGAAAGTCAAATTTTAAAATCTTCACTTTTGACTCACAAGATTTAAAATGACCAGCAAGTGGAGGATTTCTAAATGAGGGCACCAGAGTAAAATAAGCACAGTCTCAATTGCCTGATCCTTCATCCCACAGTCAAGTCCTTTCTTCAGGAGTCCTTTTCTCAGACAGCTTCCTCCTGTCCATCTCTCAGCATCCACCTACAGAACTGTTCAACTGGCCACCTCACAGGAGAGGCACACACAACCTTTTGGTGGAAGAATACTGAGCTCACATGGGGATACCTTTCACAAGAGTCTTTCATAATGTAAACCTTTTCACACAAACACCCAAAACTTCCTTGGAGCCTTGTCATATTTCTTCCTTATTTGTAATGGGCTTCAGCAAAATTCATTGTCCATTATGCAGTAGGAATCCTGGAGTGTGTGTGAAAGTGACTGCATTTTGCTCTTGGATGTCTTAGCTAAAATGCAAATTAGCTGTCACACTTCAGTAAATTATGTGGTACTAAGCTTTACTATGTTTCCTTCTTTTCCCTTGCGTTCCAAATACACATGGGGGAAGGATGGCCTCTCCTACACATCTAGAGATGCTGATGGCTCAGTCAAGCAGCAACATTTGGCTGGGCCTTTCTGTTTATAATAGCTTGCAAATCTTGCAGCTTAAAAACTGTAAACACATGAAAATGCTGCTAAATCGCTCATGTCCACATGGTTGAGGGAACGCACCAAACCTAAGCACAACAGAGGAACCCAACAGGAAAATGGACATCAGGTAGGGTATGAAAAGAGGACTGCAAGTCGTGGGGGGGCGGATTGAACCCTATACAGCTTGAAATCTATTCAAAACTGCCTAAGGTAGAAGCTATAGCCCACTTCCTTAAAAATCTTTGTTAGAGAGATGTCAACTCCCATCTCTCTATGTTATCACATGCTGGTTTTGGCATCAGCAAATCCAGGTGCACTTCAAGTCTTAAACACCAAGTTCTTTTCTGATGGGCTACCACAACTGCTCCAAAGAGTGCCTGCCTCTCATACTGAGACTTTCTGATGGGTGGAAATAATGTTTTACTACTAGCAATTACAGCTAGAGAAAACAAATTACTCATTGCAAGTTTGGGTTACAATAAAGCAGCTAATGCTGGGTCTCTTGAGACAATTAATACAGCTCAGCCTGGAGAACAACATGACTGTGAGAACTAACAGCCAGCTGGAAGACTGCAAACAGACTAGTAAAATGGCAAAGTCAGCAATTACTACCTTTTCCTGGCTGGTTGTGTATCTCATGCTAAAGAGAGGTGATAACCTTTGGTCATTTTATGAGCTTTAATCACAAATGGTGCTCTCAGCAAGAGAACCCAACCTCCCACAGCTTTGCATTCCCTGCTGCAGTCCCATAAAGCACCAACCAAACACAGACTGAATGCCAGCACCCCGGCTGCACAAAGTGGGTGTATCAAAAAACAGTGTTTCTGTGCACAACAGGACATTTGTTCCTATGTTCAGTCACCTCTACAGTTTGATCCAGCCTTTTAAAAACATATGAATTCGGTATTATCCCTCAGGTTTGAGCATGACCTCAGGCAGGAGGAAATCTCATTACTAGAAGGAAGACCTGGGAGCTAGCACCAAAATCTGTGTGAGTGCAGATAGCTGTAATGGGCCAAAACTCCAGGCACTATGGAATCAAAAAGTATCAAAATCTAGGCTTGTTTCATGCAGTCACCCAGCACTTGATGGACAAAGCACCATTTTCCAAGGCTGTTGCTCTCTCTCTGTATCCCCCTGCCTAAGCATGCTGCTTGCTGAGATGCTCTGCTCTGCATCACTGGGGTCAAAACCTGAGAGATAATGCAAGACAGAAATTAAACACACTGCATAACTGTCTACCAGGCACATCTGGATGCAGCGTAAACTTCACCTCTTTGTCATTTACTTCTCCCTTTTGGGTAAAGCAAAAACAGTTCAGATCTGTGCAACGACAATAAAAACCAAAACAAAATTGTGATTAGTGATGTGGAAATGCTGTCACAAGATCAGACTCTGCAAATGTGGACTGGTTTAGATAAAGCAGGTGAAATGTTCAACTCTGTTCAAAACAGAAGCCAAAGCCCGCTTCAACCATGCTTTCCTTTCCCCACAGGAAGGAAAAGAAAAACAATGAACTGTGGGACTGCTCACAGAAATCATTACCTCCACCTACTCCCTCCTGGATATAAACCTGAGAGTTACTGTCTTCCACACCTTCAATGGACTTCCCACACTTCTCTCTCCCATATTTGTCATCTGTGATATATCAAGTGTGACAGCTTCTCCGGGTCTCAGCTGAGCAAATGTCCCACAAACAACCATGACCACACCAACATATCTTCTGAATTTCCTCACCATGCCCTTCCCCACTTGTTTTGCCTGACATGATGTTGCCCACATGGGACTGGCTACTCTCATGCTGCCATAAGCATCCCAAAAGTTTATTCTGTTGTCATGCAATCACAGGAGTTTTCACAAGAAGCTGACACCAGGCTCTCCTCTCCTCACGTGGTCCACCTCTAGCAGATTATGTATAGGCACAGATGGCTCTGCATCGGCTGCTAATTGGGGATTGTTCCTTTTTATCTAGTCACTGGGGCTTGTCCTGGGCAGAGGCTGCCTGACTCCTTCCACTTTGATTTCAGAGGGTTTTGTAAGAAATTACCAAGCAGAACTGAAAGGCTGGTGTATGAGGTTTTCATGAATGCCTCAATTTGCACAGCCTGCAGGGCAATCTGTAGCTGTGCAAACACACCAACTGCTCTTCAAGGATCTTAGCCTATCTGCACCAGGCAGCAGGGTTAAGCAGAATGTACGGAAATGTGACCCAAATCTCCAGTCCCCAGGACAAGGATGAAAGTGGATTTGGAGTTGAGATGGCTATGTTTGTCCTACCAACTCACCCCCTTCATCAAGTCCCTGAGTACCAAGGGTGAATAAGATTAGCATGTGACACATGCCAGTGCCTAACGAGCCATTTTTATCACCCACTTCTCAGAGGCACGTAATATCCATGCACCACTCCATTCTGCTCTGCTCTGCTAGGGGTGATGCATACGAAAACTTATCTCAGAGCAGTTTATGCCTCCATATAGGCACTTTCTCCATCACTGCCTGCCTGTGGCTGTAGAGCATGGAGTAGAATGGTGCACACAGAGAAGTAACTCCTTCTGAGTGCCTTCGAATGGCTTTTCCAATCCACTACAACTTCTGTTTCCCTGCTCTGCTTCCCTCCCTAACCCACTTAGCCTCTGGTTGAGGTAGCCTGAGCCACAGTGATGGGGCAAACAGTGGGCAGAAGAAAAAGCTATAGGACACCCTCTGGATGAAGAGAAAGACAAGTGTGGACACTGGAGATGTTGCAGAAGAAAAGCTTTCTTGGAACTGCAGGGAGAGCACAGAGAGTGACCCAAAAGCCATCAGTGTCACAGTGATGGAGCAGTGCTTCCCACACCATGGGAGATGGGAAGAGGAGGAGATGATTTTGAGGAAATGTCAAACTCCATCTCCACAAGAGGATCAGCTAGAGCAGTACCCTCACGTGTGTTAAACCCATAGCAAAGAACAGGCTTCACAAACTCCTCAGGATACCTGGTCACACTGTAATCTAGTGTGGCTCATACTACTACCTCCTCCCTTGTGAACACAGTCTGCCAGGGGTTCATGGCAGGGTTGAGCTGATGGTGTGATTCTTTCCTACATTAGCCTTTAAGAGGGAAAATAACCCTCAAATAGGACATCCAACACCTAATAAAAATTACCTTAAAGAGACTTCTGACAATATTCCCTAGACCTCACATTTTAGTTACACATTTAGTTATTTCTGGTGACAGGGGTAATTCTTATGCAGGTGAGGCATTTTCCAATGTGGAAATACCTCTGTGAGCAGAGAAATGAACTGTCTGGTCACAAAATCTCATGCATATATTACTTAGATCGGCATGACCTAACCCCTGCCAACTTGGAAGGAGTGAGAAAAGAAAATACACCTTCAACTCTACCATCGAGTAGCATCTCAGCAGGAGAGTCCTCCTTCCCCCTTCCCATGAGCATCCTGGCATCATTAGCATGCCTAGCATGCAGGAATTCTTCCTCATCAAGGATATGACCTCATTGTTTCAGCAGCTGCATAAATGCAACTAGAAGATGGCCTTTGCCCCCAGAGAGCCCATAATCAAGTGTAAAATACTGGATAGGGAACACAGTTTGATTGAAAGAGAGTGTGAAGAAATAATAAGATAATACTGTAATATGTCCTTGGCTTGTCTCCCTTTCTTCAGTGTGTTACTCTCCCAACCCTGATGATGTGATGTCTCATTTACAATTCTGGAAACGCAGGCCATACGTATCGTTGTAACTAAGAGATCAAGGACCATACTCTGGAGTCTGTCTGGCACAAGTCAGTTCAGCTTGGTTCCCAATTAAACTCCCTTCTCCCTTCCATATTGTGGTAGTCACCTCCACAGTCCTTACTGGGAATGGCCCTGGGACATGCTATTTCACTGGCCAAGCCTAGGAAACACAGGTATGACCTGGCCAACTAAAAGGAAATGTTTATTAAGTCCAGCGTGTAAGGCTAAGAAGTTGAAGCTAAGACTTCCCTATGGCCATAGGGAAAGTCAGAGTCAGAAGACAGGCTTTCCTGTGCAAGGGTCACACTAGGATATAAAAAGAAGTATTTTTTTCAGGTTAGAATTAGTCCTTATGGTATACCTGTTGCTTTAACACATCATTCAGAATTAGTTGTCATCTAAAGTTCAGCTTTGTAAGAGTGCGCAGGCACATATATAATAATGTCCTGTGTTGTGTGCATTTGTGACTCTTGACAAGGTGTGAGGCATATTGGCTGCACATGCAACCAACCACTGTCACGCATAGGGAAGCCTTTTCAACAAACATAAATGCTCCTTCTCAACCAGAGCATGGTTGGTGCTGCATACAGTGCCCTGACAAAAATGAGCAGAAGCAAGTTATTGCAGTCTTCAGTAGAGGCTTCTGGCACTGGGGGCTTGCGGATGATCAAGTTAGCTCCAGCTGAGCCCCAGATGTTCAGCCACAGCTTCTGATCCTGCACTCACTAGCAAGCTGGCGAGAAGTTGATACCAAATCTTCACCAGTGGTGTCTTTGACCACTTTTGAGTTACAGCTTGAAGTTAATCCACTAGAGGCCTGTACCTCCAGTGCCATGGCTTGTAGTATAAGGAACTTGGATCTGGGAGCAGTGGACAGCTCAGTGTTCCCATGAATTACTTCTCCTTTGAACTAAGAGGTAGCAATTATAATTAGAAACTTTCAGCTACACTATCACATTGCCTAGATGTGTGCCTTACTGTGCATCGCTGCAATGGCAGAAATGTCATGTTGTTTGCTTGTGCTTCTGTCCTTCCCCTCTGCTGTGGAGAGTATCTGCAGTGAGAGCAGGGAAGAGATTTATTTTTTGGGTGATATAAAGCGAGTGGGGAACAGTGAGAACAGAACTGCTGATTTGACCTTGAGGGCTGGGAGAAACCATAACACACAGTCTGTATAAAGTTTCCTCTTGAAGAAAAATAATAATAATAAATAAAAATCTTTTTGTTCCTCCACCAGAGAAGACTATAAAAATTTGCTCCTGCAAAGCTGAAGTGGATTTCACAGCCAAAGCGAGGTCATTCAGAAACTGTTGCCAGGTCAAGTTTTCACTTTGAACATTTTCACAGTTAAAGGAGGATCCAGAATGTGTAAGAAAACACAGCCCTAGACTTTCCACTTTAAACTGCTTCTTGCCTGAGCTATAAGGTGCAAAGAAGAGAGGAGGATTGAGGAGACTCAAGTGGCAGGACTTGGATGACTTGTTTATTTAGAAAATCTTTGCATCTGCTCTTTTGAATAAAGTTCCCATTGCCTTTTTTTTTCTCCCCCCTCCATTTTCCAGCTGTGTAGCACAAAGCATGAGCAGGTCAACAGCTTTGCTGAAGATCACAGAGAGTGTCAGTGGTTCTGGAGGGATCAGAGCCAGGACCCCACTGTGTGCCAGCACTTTGTGCTTCCCTCTGGTTTTAAAATTCATTTCAACCCCAGGTGTTAAAACAAGGTGAAACAGGACAAATTCCAGACTCTGACTTTGGCAGAGGCTTATGAAGGACACATTGAAAATGCCATCACAATGCTGTGACACCAGACACTGCAGACTGAAAGGTGCTCAGTCATATTTACACTTAAGTGTATGGGCATTTCCATGTCCCCATAAGTTTACAATAGCTTTTCAACCCGCTGGTCCATTTCAACCCAATCTGACAGCACTGCAGGGTGCTCCAAGATGCAACATTTCTATAGCTTTCCTGAAAACCGGCAACCAGATAAAGCAGAGAGCTGGAAATTGACTACCTGCTATAGGAAAAAGTGATTCACTCGCAGCATTGGCTACCAGCAAAACCATCTGAGAAACAGAGGCGGGGAGGGAGCACAAACCAGAGGCTGTGACTGACTCGCACAAGCAAGTTAAAGAGGGCAGGCGCTCAAGCACCAGCATGTGGACTGTGCTACTGGCACACTCCTCAGCACAGCTGTCATAGCATCTTCTAAGCCTTCGGATGGGGATCACTAGGCAAGAGACATGCCCAGGCACAAGATGGGTGATATCTTCCTCTTTCAGGATGGACACACACACATTGAAGAGTCCCATACATGTGATCTGACACTTGGATCCTCCAGACTGACACTGGGTGTTCCTTCTTTTTCCTGATAGGACAATTAACCAATTAAAAGTGATTTCCCCCCCAAATTACTATTTCTTTGTGCTCAGGTTAATCAAAGTTCTGGCTGTACCTTTTAATTTCTGAACTGGATAGGAAAAAATTATTTAGAGAACTGTTTTGAGGTATTTGGGGGGGAAAAGAAAACAACCCTGACTATTCTGCCAATAGTGGATCTCGATTTGTTATTGTAGGGTCACTCAACAGTAATGGCTGGCAAGGGTGAAAGTAATTTGCAAGTCCTGAGCTACGCTGATTAATTGTGGCCAAGCTGCACAGCAATAGTGGTGTCTTTTATTGGGAGGTCACCAAAGGGTACAGGGCTGAACAGAACGGATCATTACTGGAGGGCTGCTGGTTAATAGGAACTATAGAGCTGTTTATGAACAGGGGGCTCGGCTGGTCTGAACAGGATATTCATGAAGACTGCACTACAAAATGGTTCGTTGTTGTGGTCATGCGCTCTCGGCTGCTAATATTCGTGGGTGCACTTGTGTGGGCATGTTCAGTTTATTTAGAAAATAAGAGCATTGAAGCACTTGTTTTCTGAGGAGGGAAAAAAAAGGCAGAGAGTAAGAATTACTCCAACTGTGCAAATATTGAAGAGAAAGAAAGGATAATGCCTCATTGTCCTTTTTACAAGTCTTTAAATGACAAAGCAAAATATGTAAAATGCTGGGCAGAGCTGTGCTCGCCATCGCCTGGGGTCCCCAGCACAGCAGAAGGCTGCTAAACCAATAATCTTGTTTTCCTGACCTTGCAGCCTCCTAACAAATCCTTTCTACTTTAGAAGAATTGGTTTCAAAGAACTAGGCTGTGTAATATGGTACTCTGGTAATGTCCTCATTTAACAGATTCAAGGCCAAATCCTGCTCATGCCTTCACTGGCAAGGTCCCATCATTTTTGGCGAGACTGCTCTGGCTGAGAGCAAACCATGACGTTTTTCCCATTAATCTCATTCCCCTTTCCCATTGTATTTCATTTTACAGTGCTCTGGAAATTTGGAAACCTGTATGTCTTCAGCCATTTGTTGTACAGGAAATGTAGTTGCTTAACTAATCTTTTCCCTCAACAGAACCTTTTTTTCTGTTGGTTTTCTTTGGTTGTTTTTTTGGGGTTTTTTCAGAGCTGGCCTCACAATCTTATGGAAGCTGGTTATGGTATAGAGAGGAAAAAGATTAGTGGTGGTAACTCAGCAGCCACACATATCATGCTTGGTTAAAAGTGTAGACAGGCAGCTCCAGGAATAGGAGTCCCAAGTCCAAACTTTGCCTAAGGCCACTCTCCACCTACCCCTTCAGGTAAAAGAGCAGCCTTTCTGGCTCATCTACCAGCTGGAACATGACTGAGCCTAAGACATCCCATGTAGGCTGCAGCTGTACCAGGGAGACTGCAGCCACCCACCCCTGCCTGGTCCTGGAAGCTGAGCAGCCATCAGCCAAAGGGCTGCTGAGCATACTGGAAAAACAGTGGAGTCAAAGGTGCAAAAGCCAGGCTGTTTTGGAGGAAGGACTGAACACATTAGCCTTGCAAGCACTGAAGCAGTCACCACTTGGTTAACTGACACTGGAAAAGACAGCATTTCTCAACATCCACCACAACTCTCAGATCTGAGGGCATCTCAGTTCCCCCCCACCACCTATCTTTAACCGTGAAAGAGCACCACAGCTACTTTCAACCAGACAACCAACTTTTAAAGGTATAAGGAGAGGTGCAATGGAGTCTGCAAGGACAGTTACTTAGGATGTGCAGGGTACTACATTCATTTGGAAGAGTTGTTTTCATTTCTTCACTGTGAGAGTGGTGAGGCACAGGAACAGGCTGCCCAGAGAACTGGTGGATACATTGTCACTAGAAGTGTTCAAGGCCATGTTGGATGGGGGTTTGAGCAACCTGGTCTAGGTGGAAGGTGTCCTTGCCCACGGCAGGGTGTGGACCTTTAGTGTTCCTTTCAACTCAAAATTATTCTGTGATTCTATGAGTGTGAGTAAAGTTGAGGATGAGATGGTGGAAGGATAGAGATGAAGGTCTTACAGGACTCTCAATGTGACCTCCTCCAAAATCTCACACACTGCACTTGAAATATGTTCAGATTTAGGAAGGTTTCAGTGGACAGTGAGACATAAAAGACAAGATCTGAAAGCTCTCGCCATACTCTGAAAAGATGAAATTTTAAGAGGCAGACAGGAAAGTCATCAAGAAAGAGATGGGAAATCAGGCAACATGCTGTTCACAGACTTGGAGACCTCAGAAAAGCATCAAGGATTTGGCAACAAGTAGTGACTTCAGGCAGACCTAGAGTGCAGAGAATAGCTAAAGGAGCCAGTCACCTGGGAATGCTGCTACAGTAAAGTTTACATTGGATCAGGCTGTCCTCAGGGATTTTTGCAGGAAGATTGAAGAGGCTGCTGAAAACCCCAGAAAAAAAATGCAAATGGATCATAAAAATGAAGGCACATGGGAGGCATGATTTTTTTTCCTTTGGCCTAAATTTGTGCATTGGCTTTTGTTCACAGATGAAGTTCTTGTCCTAAAGAAGATTCCATCACTCTGGTACATGAATGCTGGCAGAGTTGGCATCATTTCCAGGATGCTTGTTGACTGTGCTCTTTCCTAATGTGACCTTTCAACACCAAGCAAAGGCTCTCTGTCTTCCTTATGCTGCAGGAGAGGAAGATGCCTGCTTCTCTTCCTAACTCCATTGTAAATTGCCTGGTCTACAGTCTACCCTTTAAGCTGGTCCACATTTTGCTTGAGCCCTCAACCCTCTCTTGCCCATTTTGCAAACACTGGTTCAATCTCAGGCTCCTATTTGGAACATAAAAATTAACTGCCTTAGCGGAAGCCAAGTATTTTAAGGCATCATTTATAGCAGACTTGTTCCAGACAGAGGGATGGTGTCCAAAGGTCCACAGATCCCAGTGGAATGTGAGACCCACAGCTATGCAGAAGCTCTCTTGGAATATTTTTGGTATGAGGGCTCTGCTTTCTTGCCCTGTTGCCATTACCTTCCTCTTGCCAAGCAGCGTGCAGTTGGTTGGCATTTTCCTGAGACCACTGCAAGCAGTGCCTTCAAAGACACGACGTCACGTGTGCCGGAGCACGACTTCGGGCTGAGCGAGTTCCTGTCAGCTTAACATGCAGGGGGAATACTGAATTAATTCCTGATGCCGACACACACATCCAAGCACAAAGATGTTACCCACTGCCATGAGTGTGTTGAGTCACCACATTTCCCCAGGCTGCAAAAGCACAAGACTCATATGCTCATATGCTGTTTCCCAGCAGAGATCTATGAGGGCACTGGCTCCTGCTGTGAGACCCATGTGCTTTGCTCAACCTGCCAGTGACTTTTCTGAGGTGTAAGTGGGTCTGACTTTTCATCTCCCTCTCTCTCAGCCTATCATGGCATGGCTGTGAAGGAAAAATACGAAGACACCAGAGAAAGCCACGGACCTGCCCTAGGTTGTGAAACTTAGTTCATAAGAGGCTGTGGAGTCTCTCCTCAAAAAAAAAAAAAAGAAGGGGGGGGAGCAGGAGAATTGATAGGTTGAACCAAGTTTAGGACTTTGATGTGTACTCTGAGTTTGGGAGCCCAAGAGACAGTTGCACATTGGATGCCTCACTATTTCTGTACTGGGCACAGACTCTGTTTTCTCTCACCGACTTCCTGGATTGTTGCATCTGTTCTTATTTCAACTACCTTTTTTAGGCATATGCTTTAATACCACTTCTTATGCATCTACTTTAATATCACTTTTGTATTATTTCTTTTAATACTGAGTGAAACAATGGTAAGTTTTATGGGCCAGTCTCAATGCTATGGACTCGTGTGTCCCAGGCTGTTCACCAAATGGTGGCAAGGACTCTTCCTGGGGTATCCAGGAGAAATGCTCTGCTCTGCCAGAGAGGCAGCAGGGCAGAAAAGGGAGTTGCAATGCCTCCTAGCCAAACCAAGAGGAAGAATGCCTTGTTCACAGGGTGAAAATGCCTTCCCTCACCAAGGAAGTAAATGAGTTAGGGTAGCAGACTGGTAGTGGGGCCCTACCGCTCTTGCTCTATGTATTTTTGTTACTACTGTACATGGGAGAGAAGAGGATCAACACTGTAAACAACCATTTTTCAGGAGTGCCAGGGAGATGGATCCCCGGCTTACAAACACCACCTGTGTCTCTCTACTGTGATGGCTGTGCCTGTCTATCTTAAGGGAGCAGCAACTGGAAAGCAGAGGAGGAAGATGAAAAAAGGGGAGGTAAGAAGGCTATTGGTCTTCAATGGACAGACAGAGAGATAATTATTACCTTTAGGATCCTGGGGGACAGGTAAATTGTAGGGGAAGCTGTAATATGCCATAAAATTAATATCTCTTATTGAGGCTGTGATTTGTCACAGGCAGGAGAGTTATGAATTTTAGTTCAAGAGACGATATTATTTTTGCTTACCCTTGAGGATAAGGATTCACAGGCTGGAGATAAATTGAATGTTGTATAAAAATGTTTTCCCCCTGGTAAGTGGGTGGTTCTGTTCCTCACTGAGGGGCCTGTGTGATATGCAGCTTTAGGGAGGGCATTTGGTATAGGATATAAAATATATCACATTACAGGTGAGAATATGTGGGATACAAAGCTTTTGATGGGTCTGAAGTGAGACAGCTCTGAAAATGCAGATAACTGGGTCAATGACAAAATGTGTTATTTTAATGCCTTTGAGGTTTTGCTTCTGATGAGTATTTGGGTCCTCACACCTCTGACTTAGGATAGGAGAGAGGGTGTCAAGCAGGAAATGTCAAGCAAAGGCAACAAGAGGAGATAGTAGTAACTTCAGCTGTGGTGCAAGGGAGATACTTGTCAAGGACTTCAGGACTGCAAGAGACTGAGGAGGACAGTGGCCTCAGAAAGAGGCACCAGAAGCTGGAGAAAAGCCAAGTGCCTTTTGACATTTCTGTTCTTTCCCCTAATTGCTACACCCCTCCAAATAAATAAATATCCTCTGACAAATCAAGAACAGCCTGACTTGTAGAAGCTACTCCAAATGCTGTGTTTATCCATTAGATCTACCCATGCAGGACCATGTTCCTGGGAGGTTGGAATGAGGCACAGCTCAGCACAGAGCCACAAGACAGCACCCCTTAATACTTTTTGCCTCAAGTCACAGCTTAGACAGTCACCACTAGTCCTGCACCCCACCTCTTCTGTGCTTCGGATATCAGGGAACTGGCTTAAAATTCAGCCACAGAAGAGCTGGCAAACTGGCCAGCTAAGCTGGGGCCTGTTTGTGGGAGCAAGCTCTGCTGTGGAGGGAGTGAAGCCATCCACCCTCCCTGCACAGGCACATTGTCCTTTCTATCCCACTGGGGACAGGGGTGTCCCAGCAGCAGCAGCAAGTCACAAAGGACTTGCCGTAGAGGAAAAGTAAAGGCCAAAATACACGCACAGGTTGCCCTGCAAGAGCTGATCCTCCTCCTTGTCAGCAGTGTAACCATCTGGAAAAGTATAATTACTATAAATGTAATAAATAGTGATCTGGGAAGATTTTAAACNTTTTGGCAACCTGAAAATAGTAATTTGATGCAAACTCTGGCCACAAATACAATGGAGCTTGATGGGCTTTAAACAAGGGGAGAGGGGATAGGCAGGGGTGATGGCTTTAGTAACAGTTCTTGGAGAAAGGCCATTGATGTGTTTTCATTACCCGGAAGAAGAAAGCCAGAAAGAAAACAAGTGGTAGGACAGCCATTAGAAAATAACTATGAATAATTATAGAGTGGGGGTAAGGAGAAGTCCAGGGAATTACTTCAGGGATATAATCATGAGCCCACATCCAGGCCAGTTACTGGTGGCTAAGAAGAGGATGTATCCAAGCACGGTTTGGAGGGCCCCTCTGGTTTGAGTCTATCTCCATCCAGTTATGCACGAGCCTGCATCACCATCACAAAACCTGTTGCCCCTGGTTTCTCAGCAGGATCCAGAAATGCTACACGTGTTTCTGACCTTACAGCACACTGCAGACCTTCAGGGATCAGGCTTCATGCATGTGTCTGGAACTGAACGGAGATAGGACACTTGCCTTTCACACTGGGGAAGCTGAGGCTCTACGCTGCAGCCTGGATTAGTTTGATGAGGATTGTAACTGTCCTTTGAACAGTATGACTGCTCATTGAGGGTATTTAATGAAGACAACTGCACACAGGCATTAAACCAGCAGAAAGCTCTGCAAGAAATCAAGGTGTGATAGTCACAGGCAGGAGAGACTTTTCCCTGTTCAAAAGGACTACAAATGGTAACAGCCAGTACTTGCTATCCCCAGATTCCAGAGAAGTTTGGATGTCCCTAGGAACTTCTGTAGCACCTCAACAGAAGAGAAAGACTGGTTTTTGAGAGCTATTCAGAATCAGGCTATAGAGCTTGTGTCTCCTCATCCCTAGAAAGCCTCCAAGCCATCCATACGCATTTGCATTAATGGTGCAGCCAGGCACTCATGCATGAGACTCTCCATGAGAATTACACCTCCCTGCCCTTTGGACAGGTGTTTTGGTGTGTTCCTGGGGGTGATTATGATTTAGACAAGAACATCTCCAGGTACATGGCAATGTAAAAAGAGATGAAAAGCCCAAATCCATCTTGGCTCAGGCACAGAGGCAGACGGGAATCCAGAATGGTTGAAAGATGAAAAATGAAAAAATAAAATCAGCAGGGCTCCAAGAGGTTATTTTCATGCCAGCTCCTCAGGCACTATGCAAAGGTTCAGTAATGAACATGCACAGAGCAGGCTTGGAGGGAGGTGATGGTCACAGTTAGGAGTCATCTCCTCTAGATAGAGTACTTCTTACTGTTGGCTCATGGGGCCAGACAGCAGGTACATGATCACAGAGGTAAAGGGCATACCATCTCCACCCAGCATACCCTGTAAGGGATTTCTGGATTGTCAGTCAGCTCCAAGCATATTTTCTATCCTAAATCATTACCCCAATGCTCACAACAGAACACACAAACCCTCATAATGGCAGAAAGGAGTATCCTTCTTAGGAGAACTTCTTCTAGGAGGTGTCCTTCTCCTGTCACAGCAACAATCTATCATATTTCTGTGTCCCACATTCACCATGGCATCCACATGCACAGAAGGGTTTCTAAAGTGCCTTAGTCTATGCCAAAGACACACAGGAATCCCCTGTATTTTACTGCGCTACAAGGTAAATATCTAGACAAATACCTCCAGAAGATAGCAGGCTAGAACATCTGTGCAAGTTCCCCAGAGACCATCTGAATTTATACTCTTCCTTTTTATTTACACTATTTTTTTTCTCCTGGTTATTGATGATGTTTCTCATTTGTCTTTATTAGATGCAGGTGTTTTCTGCACTTCAGCTGGGAGCACTTTCCCTTTTCAGCCAATTTCAGATCTATGTTGTGTCTCAGTCACCTTTTGAGTGTGATACTGGAGAGGCAGAGAAAGAGAGATACTGGGTTTTGCTGCCTCAGCAGATGTGTGTTCAAGTGTTTCAGTGATTTAACCAGAGTCTCTGCCTGAGGCCAAAGGAGAAGCATTGTCTGAATCTAAAACAATTAATAACAAAAAAACAACGTGGGCAGCACGGAGCAAAGGAAGGTGAGGTGGAAAGCAAGCGATTCACAAGGATATTTCCAGCTTATAGAGCACCTCGACAAGATCTCCAGCCACTTAGAAAGACAGCTGTTTAAGCCTCCCACCAACCCCCACCCCTCTCAGCTCTAAGACACAGAAGCCTCATCAGCTCTGTTGCACAGACAGGGGAAACTGGCGCTACTTCTGCAACTCACCTCCAGTCATCCCGTCTCTCTCCCCAAAGCCAGACTGCACTTTCCCGATACCCCAGGGAAAAAGGAACATACACAGGCCCGTGACTACAGCATGAATGGCCAGTGGGGCAAGAGACTCACAGCACCTGCTTGTTGTTGGGCAATGCATGCGTGCAGGGTGAGAGGGACACTGACCCATTCGCCCCGCACTCAGGGACTCCTCTCAGGTCCTTCGAGAGCCACTAGCAATGCAATGACCTCTGCTCTCCACTCTTGTCAGAAAGGTGCAAAGGGGAACCTCTGTTGTCTGCTTATGATGAAACATCTGTCTTTTCCCTGTTAGCAGAAGAAACTAATTTCATCTGTGCTCAGGGAAGAGGAATCTGAACCCTGAGCTATTTCTGCCTGTATCATTTAAACATCCAGCATAGCCTTCATGCTTCAGTTTTTATAAAAGACTCCGAGTACCTCCTGATGCCCAGGATCTGATGTTCCTCACTTATTGAATCTCACCCCTTTGTACCCCAAGCTGATTCGTGTGGGCCACTGGGAGATGGAGGCACCCCAGATACCACTCACCACTGGAAATCTTGGCAGCTGAGCCCTGATAATGTGTAACAGAGCCAACACAGCCCCTCAGAACACCCAAGCGCTGATCTGGTGGGGGAAGACTCCATTTCTATGTGCGGTTTAAAATTGATACCCCCATGAGGCATGTTAGAAAGAAAAACATTGATGCTGTCTTCACTGGAAGCATCGGTTCCTTGTTTTTTTAATGACACAGAAAGCTGCTTGCAAAGAGATAATCTCATTCAGCCCAGACCCTTGCTGGACGTGGAAGGAAGTCCTTGGAGGTGACTCTCCAATGTATCCAGTATGCCACCTAGCCCTCGCTAGCTCCACTACATCTACTGCTGCAGGATGGGCTGCTGGATCCTGCTGGAAAGGGGCTCCCAGCATGAAGCTTGTGAGCACTTGCTAGGGTTATCATGGCAAGTAAGAAGGCACTGTCCAAGGGAAGAACAAATTTCTTGGGAAGAAATCGCATTTTACTTTTGACACTAAGTGCTGTCTCCATGCAAAGTGAAATATTATGTTGATATCTGCACCTCCTGCTGTTGCTCATCTTTCCTTTCTGCACTTTTGTCTCAAACTTTTCCCATCAGTTCCACTATTGTTGCTTGTCACTTTTCCCTGGAAGGATTGAAGTATCAGCTTTTCTTTCAGAATGATGCTTCAGGTACCTCATTTCACAACTATCGGGTGTTTTTTAATACTTGCTCATGAAAAAAAAAAACATTCTCCTGTAAATGCATTATTTTGCTAATGTGTTTCAGACCTACAAAAAACAGACAGTGGTTTTGGAGGGAGAATTAAAAAGAAAAATCTCACTTTTGTATCTGCGATTCAGCTCTTAATCTTTCAAGATTGCCTGAATTTTTCTGATATTCTAAGTGCCTCCAAAACACACAGATTAGCCCAAACTGATTAAAGTATGTGGCCCAGGCTCTTTATCATACCCAGGAAAGACAGTGCTTTTGCACATTACAGAGAGTATCATAATGAAGTGTGACATATCTGAGAAGTTACGAGCAGTAATTACTTTCCAAATAATTATTTCTCTCTTCGCAATAGAGCCATATGTAACACACAGAGCCTATAGCAATGAAATACACTAGAAGACTCTAATAGAAACCTTGGTTTCCTCTGGACACTCTCTGTTCACTCCCTTCAAATAAGAGAGCATGTCTTATAAACATAAAACATGACTGCAATTTCCCTTGGAAGAACACAAGCTAGAAGAAACGTGATCTTTGTTAACTGCAGGATCTCCTACAGCTCACAACCAGCCTTACTCTGCACACTGTCCTGTGGCTGTATTACATTCCCAGGGTAGTGTGGGGTTTTTTGGTGTCAGCAAAAGATGCCATAAAGACAGACTGTGTGGAGAGCATGGAGAGCATGCATCAGGAGCTCAACTGCAACTCCATCCCAAGTGGCGGGCCCAAAGATCCCCATGGTTGAGACTGCTTTCATAAAATCGGAGAAAATCTGTCATCAGGGCACATCTCATGGCTAAAGTCTTGTAATCTTCTGGCTCAGGATATGACTCAGTTTCCAAGCAAGCTTCTGTGGGATGAATGTCCTCACAGCAGAGCCTAGGAGTGAAAAGAGGGTGGCTGCAAGACACCTTCACACCACCTGGATTTTGGCCTGCTTTGAAAACCCAAGAGAAAGTTCCTGGACAGCCCTGAATTAGAGCAGCTTTCCCTAGGATCCCTCAGAGGATCTCTGCCCCATGGCAATCCAGCCGAGCCCAAGCCTCCCATGCCAGGGCTTGCAGCTGGGCTTAATGGAGGCAGTTCTATACATGCCTCACCATTTTGTGTCTTACAGGTTGGAGTGGGAGTGAAACATCTCCTCCACCCCTCTACATACTCTTGCTGAGTCCGTACCAGGGCACACTGTTTCTTAACAGGGTGGAGGGAAGAATGAGGAAACCAAATTCTCTCCCACCCTAAGCCATCTCACAAAGTGCATCCAGATCTCCAGGTGAACAGTGCTCACTCTCTGCCTGGTGCTATTTTCTGCAAAGCACCTCTTCAGTCCAGTGGCAGATTCTCATAAAAAACAGAGGCAGGATGCAATTAATATGCTGTAAAAGTCCTAAGTGTCAACTAGAGAAACCATTTAAAAATACTTCTGCATAAAATCCCTGGGGGATGCTTTTCTTTCATTAAAGATGCCTATTTTTTTGCAGTCAACTGTGATTTAAGCAGAGATTCAGCTAGTATTAAATAAAATCCCTGCAAAACCTGTGATAGAAAGAAAAGCAAAAAAACCTACCCAACCAAGCTTAGAAATGTGGCCTTTTTTGAAGGGCAAGGGGTAAGAACAGGAGGAATTTGATCTTTACTACTGAGCCCACATGGGGTAGAACAGCAGTAAAACAAGGAACACCTGAGAGGCGCAACTAAAGTTTTAAGCATGGAGATTTTGGTGAAGAAGGAGTTAATGCTTTTAAGCAACCATCCATTCTTCTTACCGTAGATAAGGGTGCATTCTAGTGGCAAAATCCATGCAATGCAGCTGCATAGATGACTGATGTAAAAAGAAACCTTGGGAATATGAAGCTTTGGAGGAGCGTGTGACTAGTAGATGCCCCCGTGCTTGCGCTTCTGAGCAGACTCCCACCCTTAGCTCAGCTGGGTTCAGCTCATTCCCCTCTCCAGGTGTAACCCCTGAGCACAGCTGCCGGGCTGGCCGCGGGGCTGCACACCCCAGTGCTGGAGATTCCCTTCCCCACGCTTCCAGCTTCCCCGCTCCTAGCGATGAACGAGAACTAGGAGACTCAAGTGAGAGGGACCCGGGCCGGGAGAACAGTAACCCTGAGGAATGCAGCGGTGGTGGAACAAAAGACAACAAACCCTAAGCTGCACAGGACAGGGGATGCGCACTGCAAAGTGCCTTTTATTTTTACCACCTACTTCTTTCTTCTCCCTTCCCATTTTGTGCAGGGCAAAAGGCAGAAAAAGAATGAGCTAAAACGTCCAAATTGGACTTCACATGGCAAAATTCCCCTTGTTTTCTAGCATGCCCTAAGCAACAGCGAACTTTTCCAAAGAGGAATCTAACATAGTTTTTATAAGCAGCCCAGCCTTCCCTTTCACTCACTGTTCGGCCGCGTTAACCCTTGCTGATTGGGGGTGTCAGGGGCACACCCTGGCACTGGGCAAAGCTTCAATGCATTTTTAAACCTAGCCCAGAAGCAGTGGGACAGGAGAGGAGAGCTGGGCACCCTGCACACACAAAGGCTCCTTCCTGGACCCAAGAGTTGCTCTCTGGCAGGCACCCAGCCATCTCCTCCTGTGCTCACCTTTGGAGCAGTTGGGTGCTGTGGACACCAGCTCCCCCTCCAAGGCTCCCCAGCCTTTCAGCTATCCAGGCAGCAAATGGGGGTCCCTGCCCCACCAGCACAGGGTACGGCATGCAGGATCAGGCCCTGCTAACTCAATTCCCCACTTTCTCCCCAAACTCAGAGCCCTGACCTCTCTCATCCAGACTCCCTGCAGCCCAGGCTGCCCTGCAACCCAATGGCAACCACTTTGCTGCTTTTCTTTTTTCTTTAACCCGTGAAGGTCTGAACTTTTCCCCCCATCCCCACCAGCCCCCCCATCCCGATCCTCGGCTTCCCCTTTCCCCTCCTCCTCCCCTTGTCTCTCCTCATAATATTATCCTTGATCACTGCCCGGGGTTTGAAGCCCAGAAGTCAGGAGCTGCGCACCCCACCCCCACGGCCCGAGCGCGCACTGATAGGGCCCTCGCTGCTGGCACCTAGTCAAGCTGAGGTGTCACTGGGATCTCAAATTGCAGCGAGGGGCTGGCAGGCAGCCAGAGGCAGTCTATTTAAAAGACAGCCTGTTCTGCAGTATTCAGTCTCTTTAGAAACTTCTGCAGGGGAAAAGTGTTGGGAGATCTACAAAGTGGATTTTTTTTCCTTTTTTTTTTCTCTTTCCCCCTGATTTTTCACCGCTCCTCTGCAGACTTTGCAACAAAACGCTCCAACTTTGCAGAAAACTTTTTTTTTTACTCCTTTGGTCTTTTTTTCCTTTCTTTTCCCTTTGCAAATCTTGGAAGAGGAAAGCGGGAGAGTTGAACAGAGCCGATCAAAACACAACTTTGCTTCATACCAAGCTTCTCAAGCAGCTCGCTGCGCCGGGAGAGACTTTTTCTCCTCCTGCAGAAGAAGAGAGAGGGAAGGGGAGCTTTGCATCCCCTCTTCCTTCTCCTGCGTTTTAATTTTTCCCTCCTGACTACTTTGATGCATTAATAGCAGGATACTGGTTTTCAAGGAACTTTGCTCCCTTCTCAACCTGTCTCCTCCCAGCCTTCGGGAAGAGTGTTTGTGTGTGTGTGCGCGTGTGTGAAATCGCCGTCCCACCTCCCCAAACCCCCCTGCTCCCCCCCTCCTCCCCCTGCAACCTGTAGGCTGTGCAACCCCTGCAGGCTTCGCTCCCTTTCCCCCCTCCTTCCCTCCCCCTCTTTTTGCGCTCCCGCGGATCGCGGTGCGAATTCCCCCTTTCGAGGAGAGAAAAAGCTGAAAGAAGAAAAAAAAATAGACAAAACAGCAAACCTAGACGCCCCCCGTCTTCCAAGAAAAGCGGGAGGGTCTCACACCCCGAGAATAAACCTAGAGTGGGGCGTCTGCAAGCAGGGGCTGAGCTTTCCTTTTTT